>CAUYRT010055036.1:0-109666 GCA_963574885.1 Lepilemur ruficaudatus
CAGAGTAGATTTTTTAATGTCACAAGATAAGTCAACTTGAGTGGTAATATATTTTGGGAAATCAGTTCACTACAAATTGTGACTGTAAACATTGTACTGTAAATGCTTTGTAGTTTTCCCCCAATTAAAAAAAAAAAGAAAGAAGAAAAAATTTAAAAACAAGATAAGTGAGAAGATTAGGAAAAGACTTTCCATGTATAAGGAGAAGTTTAAGCAATGAAATGTGATGTATCCCGGAGGTAGAGTGACAAACACTGGTTGGTCAAGCCACCACCCACTCCTTCCGCTTTATCCTTTGCCCCTTTCGCTACAGAAGATGGTAGGTTAGATGCTCACATTCACAGCCTCTTGCAGATAGAGTGGTCATTTGGCCTAATTCTAACCACTGAGACAGAAGGAAGTCTAAAATCCTCTAAGGAACTTTTGCTTTCCTGATTAGAAGAAAGACAGAGCTGGAATCACCTTTCCCCCTTTCATCCTTGTTTGAACACAGAAATGCCTAGAACTTTTTCTTTTCTTAGTTTGAAAAATATTAAGGGGCTATAGATGTTTTTGATACATGGCTTGAGTCAGGGCTATAAATGTGCCCATCACCTGAATAGTGTTCATTGTACCCATTAGGTGGGTTTTTGCCCCTTTCCTCCTCCCCTACCCCCTGCTTGATTTGCAATAACTTTTATTTCCCTCTGTGCACTCGTGTCCTAGAACTGTGTGTGGCAGCCTTCTTGAAGACAAAAATGACAAAAATCTAAAGAGCTCAAAGCAGAAAGATAGAAAGAGCTTGAGTTCTTGAGAGCATCATCCAGCTGCTAAACCCCCGCCAGCTTTTTACCTTACACCCTCATGTTAGGTGAGAAAAAGAACTCCCTCTTTGCTTCACTTAGGTTGGAAGCATTTTCTGGTTCTTGAAGATAACACAATCTAGCTAATACAGGCAGCTCATTCATCTACTATTCTTATATTCTTTGGAGCTTCCATTACTTCTGACTAGTCAATCTCTCAATACTCTAATCCCCTGTTATATTCATAGTTAATAAACATTACCTGCTCAAATTACTATGTGATTTCCTTCTCCTGATGGCACTCAGGGTGCTACAACCTAAATAGTGCAAAGCATTCAAATTGGTGAGTGTACGTTGGATAAAAAGGGTAAGGTGAAGATTGTGATAGTGGTTGTGGTGGGCGCATGAAGTTGAAAGCCAGGATGGATTTCTAGAAGTTTGTATTTTGGCTGACTTTCTCTTCTGTTTTCTTTTTTTCCCCCTTCCCCTCACCCAGCCTCCTCCTGCTCCTCTGTCTTCTGTCTCTTTCTATTTTCCTGCTTTCTTTCCCTGAGTATTTGTTAAGCTTTTCCTATATACTAGGATCTATGCTGCACAGCATTGAGGAAATGAGCGGTATATATAAAATTACATGCTGAGTGCTACCACATCAAGGAAATTGGCTAGATGCATGGTCTCAGACATGGAGATTATGCTTTAGACGGACAGACTTAATACCTGGGCTCCATCAGAGGTCTTGGAAGAGGGTCTCAAAGTTGTTCAGTTCTCCTCCCAAGAAACTGCAACCAGCAATTGAGAGCAATACACCAAACATAGTTAGAAACTTGAAGAATGACCCTAAATCAAAAGTCACATGACTACAGTCTCCATGGTACAAAGATTAATTTATAAGCAATTTACCTCTTACATGGGCAATGCCATATAATTGTATGGATTGATTTATTTAATGATGATGCTATGGGGTCAAATACACATGCAGTAAAAGTCAGAGGGACAAAAAGAATTGTACTTTCCAATCTTCTGTAACTGAGGTAATGTTGCCCTCCAACCCTGCCCATCTGGCTAATGGTGGGTAGGATAGGGAGGAGAGGAAGTGGGACAGGAGATTAAAACTTGGCAATTTGCATTATCTGAGTCTCCTTTAGTTTAAAATAATCTTATTAGGTGTTAACACAAGCTCTTTGATAAATACATCATCTTTCAGAGTTTATCCATTTCTCTTTCATACCGTGGAATTTTATTTCAAGGGGAGCCTACGTGTCTTTATGCCATGAAGGAAGGGGTCTCTGGTCCACATGCTGTGTCCTGGGATAACAAATTAGTTTCCAAGTTATCAAAATAGGGAGGATAATGCTGGGTATAATTAAGCTAATATCTAAATTCACATGTTCACAAGAGCTTTAAAAAGTATTAGTATGTTGTTCTGACACTCTTGAGATTCTAGATTATGGATGCTTCTTTATTTATGAGGCCTTAAAAATTACAACAACAAAATCCCCTGGTTTATTTTAATAACACTAGCAGTGGCATTAAGACTACTTTTATATATTCAGGCTCATTATTTTAAACATATTATTAAACCTAAATAAATCTTGATATCCTAATTGCCTTTGGAATAGCAAAAAAAAAAAATGTTTAAGTATTTTGTGACCTATAAGAAAATGTCAACCCAATGCCCACAGCAACATTTTGCTGATTTTTGGCGTTGCTTAGGGCAATTCAGTGTGAAACACAGTAGAATAAGTAGAACTTTTCAGTCTCTGTTTTTAAATTTGAGTTTATAGATGTCCTCCCAAAATAAGACATTGCATTTATAAATTGCCTGATCTTACATGAGCAGTAGGAGAAGTATTCTAGAAGACAATTCAGAAAATGCTGCCTGATTTCCTTAGTTATCTGCAAGAGCTAATAATTTTCTCAAAGTATCTTTTTCAATGAGAAAAAAAATGTTCCTCTGTGGTAGAATTTTCTCTTTAACTTTATATTTGAAGGTGAATGCATGTCATCCAGATCATCATCAAATGCTTTAATAGTTTAAAAAATATATTTAGGAAAAATATCTATTTATAAATATTTTCCTTACTCTCTGAATTTAAATGGTGCCTTTGTAAATTAGAAAAACTGTTCATGTCCTTTTGCAAAGAAAACGGTTAACTTAGCAGGTCTGAGACTTCTTTCCTTCAAAAGGCCTGCTTGCAAGTTTGGCCAGTGGCTGATGTCTGAGAATTTGAATTTCTGGAGTGTTCCCACCATTCCCTAACTGACAAGGTTGGTTTGCTGTGCCCGGACTGAAACACAATGTGGTTTACACTGAATACCTGCTTTCTTTCCGGGGGTCTGGAATTTTGGTATGTGCTAAGCAGGGGGTGCTGACATGGCAAACCTCACATAAAAACCCTGGGCACTGAGTCCCTAGTGGGCTTCCCTGGACAGAAACATCACGATATGGTGCCTCATTTTGTTTGCTGGAGAAGAGCATGCTCTGTGTGACCTCTTATGGGAGGGGACAAGCCTAAGGAAGCCTGTATGTGGGCTCCCCTGGACTCAGCCTGTGCTGTTTCCTCTTATTATCAGCTTCTTATAATCCTTTCTACATCACTGTTAAAACCCTTAGCTGTGAGTACTGCTATGTACTGAATCCCATGAGCTCTTTTAGTGAATCTGTACACATGGGGTGCTCTTAGAGCCCCCAATCCACCTTTGGAATAGTTTAC
Source organism: Lepilemur ruficaudatus (assembly GCA_963574885.1). Lineage (NCBI taxonomy): Eukaryota > Metazoa > Chordata > Mammalia > Primates > Lepilemuridae > Lepilemur > Lepilemur ruficaudatus. The sequence continues at coordinate 3,497 of CAUYRT010055036.1, forward strand.
AACTTTTTAAAGAGACAACAGGCTCAACATAGAAATAGAAAAGTGCAAATATGCCATTCACTGCTGATTCATAGGGTCTTCATCACAAAGATCGAAATTTTATCTCATCATTCTGATAAGCAAATAAGTCAAACGTTCTTTTTTTCTCCGGGGTTACAAGGGTAGCATTTTACAGTCATAAAATTATAACAGCACATCCTAGATACCTAGTTTCCATATAAATGCTGAATTTAAAAAATGAACATGCAAAAATTTAAAAGAAATTCTGTTGCATGAATAGTACAAATTTTAACCCAAATAAGGTTAAGATTGGCCCTTTATAACTATTCAGCCCAGAGGGAGGAAAAATGTAGCTGGGCTGGTAAATGTGTAACAGCTGGCAAGCTTCTGTTGCCAGCTCTTATTTTAGATTACTCAGAGTGCTGGCTCTATGAAATGGAGCTCAGAATCTTAAAGAAACGTCAGAGGGGATTTTTGAAACTTCATTTCTTGTTCATTTTCTTGGGCTCATTAAGTTAGTAAATGTGAAAGGAAGTGTGAAGGAAAAGAACCTATGGGAGGTATGATGATGAATAACAAGTCGGAAGAGCAGACAGCTGTAACTCCTGGTGTAATGAGTTTTAGGCTGATGCCTTCGTGTTGCCAGTTAAGCTATTGTGAAAACTTGCCATTGACTAATTGAATGCTGGCTTATTTAGAAGGAAAGGCTTAAAGCCAATTATATAAATCCAAAATGGTTATAGTCCCCAAACTGTCTCAGAGTAACTATTTATAAGTATGCTGGGGCTCAGGATACATTTTTAAAATGCTAGTAACAGATTTTGAAATCCAATGGGTTTTATTGTTATTTCATTGAAGGGAATAAAATGCATTATAGGTTTTGCTATAATATAAAATAGAAATTAAAGATAAAAACTCATTTTTTGTGTAATGCTAGGGGTTGTCACAGACTGTTTGCTCTCCTAGGCCTCATGCCTGGTGTCTCTATTCCACCTTATGATGATTAATTATTATAGTATCAAAGGGCTGGAATGGCAATGCTCAACTAATGTAATAGAATTGAGTGTGAATGAGTAAGTTATTGTTGTGTTTAGTGTAAAGCACTTACACATTTTTAAAAAGTGTTTTGAAGTGTTGTGTATAATCCTAAAACCCTACTTCCTCACCCTGGTTGCATAATTAATTGAATCAGTCAAAATGTGCCCACTGATTATGGGGTGGGAAGCATCATAGCTCTTTCACATTACACCAGAGAAGGACATTTACTTCTCTTATTTAGGGACTATAACTTGTCATGTTCAAGGAATACAACAATAGAATTTTTTTTTCCTGATGGAAAAAAGTCACACAATGTAACTTCTGTGTGTTCCATTCAACTCACACTATTTTTCCCTCTAGACTTTTTAGCTCATGCAGCTAATTAAGACTTTTCATAAGTTGAAACCTCTATTTTCTCCTATTTTTTCTTCCCTCATCTTCCAATTTAAGTGTTTATGTAATTTAAGCTTTAATCACGATTGGTTCCACACACTCATGAGAAAATTAGTGTTCATATATATAGTTTGCATACATCACTCAGAAGATACAGACCAGCAGGTGTGATCACTCTTCTACTTTCTTCTATTCATTCATTCCTTCCAGAAGCCTTAGAAGAGGAAGTTGGTCTAATAATTTATGATCAACAATTTCCCCACCAATGCAGAGGATTCCATGTATTTTTCCCTAACCAATGAGAAATCTTACTTGTATTTCATGTTGTAATGGTTAATTTTATGTGTCAACTTGACTGGGCTAAGGGATGCCCAGATAGCTGGTAATACATCTCTGAGTGTGTCTGTGAGGATGTTTCTGGATGAGGTTAGCATTTGAATTGGTAGACTGAGTAAGGAAAGATTGCCCTCTTCAATGTGGTTGTGCACCTTTCAATCCTTTGAGTGCCTGATTTAAAGGCAGAGGAAGGAGATACTAGCCCCTTTTTTCCTTTGCCTCACTGCTTGAACTAGAACATCCCATTTTGTCTTTTCCTGTCCTTAGATTGAGATTTGCACCACTAGCTTCTCTGGTTCTCATGCCTTTGTACTTGGACTGAATCATACCACTGGCTTTCCTAGGTCTCCAGCTTATAGACAGCAGATCAGGAAGTTCTCAGCCTCCACAACTGTCTGAGAGTGAAATCAATCTCACTCTCTCTCTCTCTCTTACCCTCTCTCTCTCTTGTTCTATTTCTCTGGGGAACCCTGACTAATATACGTACCTTTGTGCATTAAAATTCTTTCCTTCTTCCCTGAATACTTCCCCTATAAAGTTTTGTCTCTCTGATCTCTACTTAGGTCTTTTCAGGTTTTAATCTGGAATGTCTGTTCTTAGTGTGCTCATGGCTAAACAATGACCAGATGCACCAAAGTAAGGCAAGCATGAGGTGAAATTTATTGAGGCGGAGCAAGATAGGATTATAGAGCAAGAGCAAGACGTAGGTTTACAAAGCATGATACGTACACCACAGATGATGACCAGATGGACCCCTTGTTGCAGCAGAAAAGGAGAGCAAAAGGAAAGGTGCAAAAGGAACTAGTTATGGTCTGCATCTTGTTTTATAGTGCCGGGATTGGGACCTCCCTCATGGTTCAGAGGTCATGATGGAGCCACTTTGATTGAACAGTTGGGGTTCACATGACCTGAGTCTTAACTATGCCTGCAGGTTGTTCTAGGTCAATTTCCAGACTCTATGGTACCTATGCTGCTTGGCCTGTGGGCTAGAGAGTCCTCTGCATTCTTTTGCAGTTGGCACACCAAGTTCTGATCGGTAGATTCATAGGGTATTCCCTCCTCCCCAAGGTATGGAGAGTATTAAGGTGGGGCAATTACAACACCAACTTTTGGTGTTGGGGCAAAGCACCAACTTTTGTCCTTAGGAGACCCTGAATCCCTCACTATCTACCTAACAATCTGATCTTATTCTTTTCTCCAGTGGTTGACAGTGAAGTTGTATGGAGACACTTGTTCAAAAATCTGTATTTTATTGAAACAATAACTTTCTATGGAATGTCAGCAGGGACCGGGTCAGATAGGACCTCAGAAGCCATGTTAGAGTCTAAATTTGATCTTAAGAGTCAGTGGTGAGCAATTGAGGGTGACATGGTCACGTTTTTAGTTTAGAGAGATGATTTCAAATGTCCTATAGGGGGTGGATGGAAGGTGGCCATATAGAAGAGAGAGAATAAAAACCCAGTTATGAGCCTCTACAACAATGCAAGCAAGAGATACTGCTGACCTGAGTTAGGGTAATGTCTCTGGAGGCAAATGATGTGGACAGATTTGAGAACTATTGAGGAGGTAGAATCAAAGGACTTATAAATTATTTGGATGTGGCATATGAGCAGTCTAAGTAAACCACCAGATTTCTGACTTTGGCAATGGGTAGATTGTGGTACCATTCATAGAGCAAGGAAAACAGGAAGAACTGCAGACTCGAGGAGGGAAGTAATGAGTTCGATATTGGATATGTCACGGTTGATTTGCTAATGCTGCATGCAGAGTGGGTTATCCAAGAGGCACTTTGATGTATGAATCTGCAGCCTGGAAGAAAGATCTGGGATTGAGAAAAAGATTCAGAAAGTGTCAACATAAAGAGGTATTTGAAGCTATATTCAAAGATAAGGTGCAGGAATACATTTCCTAGGGAGAATTTACAGGAGATATGTGGAGAGGGCCTCTGCTGGACACCAGGGGATGCAACATTGAAGGATGGACATAGGAGGTGGAGGATGTGAAGAAGTTGGAGTGGCAACAGTCAGAGGTATCAGGGGAGTGTGGGGAGTATAGAGTCAGAGCTAGAGGGCTTGCTTCTAGGAGGGCATCATTGACAGTGACAATTGCCGCAGGAGGTCAAGTGAGAAAGGGACTCAGAAGAGACCACTGGGCTTGGCCACATTCCCATTCTTAGTCACTATGGCAAGAACAACTTCTGTGGGAGTCAGGCCCACGGCACGGAGGAGTCTGCCCCAGGATAACAGAATGTAAGGATACCTTCCTCTCTTTTATGATGACCTCACTCTAGTGAGCACTTAAGTGGACATCAGAAACAGCTTAAGTCCACTGCATTAATGTCCTAGGACTGCAATAACAAACTACCACAAATACAGTGGCTCAAAACAACACACGTTTATTTTCTCACAGTCCTGGAGGCCAGGAGGCTGAAACCCAGGTGTTAGCAGTGCCATGCTCTCTCTAAATGCTCTGGGGAAGACTTCCTAGCTTCTTTGGGTTGCCGGCAATCCTTGCTGTTCCTTGGCATGTAGCTGCATCACTCCAATCTCTGCCTCTGTGGTTATGCAGCCTTCTTCCCTGTGTGTCTGTGTGTGTCCTCTCCTCTTCTTAGAAGGAGACCAGTCATTGAAGTTAGAGCACATGCTACTTCAGTATGACCACACCTTAACTAATTATATCTGCAAAGACCCTATTTCCAAATAAGGGCACATTCTGAGGCTCTGGGTGGACCTAAATTTTGGGGGAACACTATTCAACATGACACAGCCACCAAATAGCATCTCTTGTAAATACCGCAGTGCATTCTGAGGCAGGTGGTTCACAGATCACACTGTAAGAAATGCTGAAACTACACAGATTACTTTTAATGTAAAGATGGGAGTGGGGTTCAGCTAGGTGGGGCAGAGGGATTCCCTGGAAACTTCAACCCCACCATTACCAATTTTAAGGGTCAGGCTCTAGTAAAGGCAGAATTTAATTAGATTTTATGCCGCATTAGCTCTTTATCTCAAGGAATCTTAAACAAAGAAAGATTTCAACTGGATTTAGAGCTTAACGCTGTTGCCAGAATGGAAAACTGATAGCAACAAAACAGAACTTCGTTATCCTGAGCCCTGAGATGGCATCTCGGCTACACTGCAAAGGAACAAGCACATGCAACTCCTTTGGTAAGAAACTGAAAGAAAAGGTTATTAGAAAATGAAACTAAAAACATTGAGGTTGCGTCTCCCATCTCAGATTGTCAGGATGTCATCTTTATTGGAAATTTTTGTCATATTTGTAAATTATGCCAAAATCTCAAAGAAAGCACTAATATTACAGAAAAGGAATAGAAAGCTCTGTTTTTTATTAAATATTACTGCTGCAATAATGTGCTGCACGTTATTTAATAGTAAACATGATATCAAAGAGTAAAGTACTATGGGTTATCTATTCAGATAAAAAAGAAAACAGCAAGGTTGTCTTCAAAAGATGCATGAAAATATATTAGTTAAGAAATAGTCCCTACTATAGCTGAGATAATGTTTCATAGAAGGCCTTTATGTGGAAAGCATTTATGAAAAATTTACGGAGATGCTCGTGATGAATTGATAGTTTACAGAGAACTAACATGGTTCTTGTTGCAAAAACCTTACCACATATATTGCTTTTATGAATCACATACAGCTGTATATAAATTTGTATTAATCATATACATAAATAAAATGATAGGCTGGATACCCTTTTAGGCTCTCTCCTAGATGTACAATTTTATGAAATTTACAAAAATAATTATTTTTTACCACTCTAGAACAGATATAACATGGTATTAACACATCATACTAAAGAAGAAAGGAAGGCAAAGCAGAGGGAGGAGGATGGAGGGACAGGCGCTAGAGGTGATGCTGCTGTTTGCATTACATCTGTGGTCACGTGCTGTTACACTAGCTAGAATGTGAAGGCTGAAGTCGAGGATGAAGGAAGCCTTCCTTTGCCAGCAGGCACAGGCTGAAGTTAGCTGTGACCTTTCTAAGAGCACAATCAAAAATAAATCCCTGCTACTTCTGTTTTGTGCCTAAAGAGTGGCTGTTACTTGTTATCCTTGCATTAGTAATGGCCAAGATTGACATTGTTTTCTTCATAGTTTTATAATATCTCACTCAGTATTAGGTTTTGAAATGATTGCATCCAGAAATGTTTAAATCTGTTCAGAAGTGCTAATTAATGTTTTATTGGATGAAAACTTAAAAAAGAACAAAATACCCAGGAAAATGCAAAATCATCAAATTACTCCCATACTTTATGGTTTTATAGTATCTTGAGTTGCCTGGCATCTTTGTACCTAATAAATGCAACAGAATGGAACAGTCTTAAGGGCATAATAAAAACTCATAATTCAGACATCCACTTTATATCTTGTTCATAAATTTCTTTATATAATTTATTTTTAATATGTCACATAAAACTTTTAAAAGAAATTTTCTACTGCTTGCTGACTTCAGAAGATTTCAAGTTCAAACTTTGCAAAATGCATAAAAATAAATAACTGCCTTAAATGATATTAAAATTATTTATATGAGGTGCCCTTGAATTCAGACTAATGAGGGCACAATGCCTCCTTATAGTACCTTCACCTGACATCTCAGGGTGCCAAGTAGTTAGCAGTTAATTCTGTGTGGTTGTTCATTGAATGTCTCTTGTTAGATAGTCCATGATGTCTCCATGAAAACTAAGAGGTGCATGCCTGATGTCTAGCATTGTACATGGTGGGTTCTCAATAAATATTTAACAGACGAATAAAAAAAGGGAAAGGGAGAGGAAATGTGGTGAGGGCAGAATATTAACGTTCCTTGAGGATGTATTCTATGCCAAACATCATCACATCCTGAACATAATTCAGCGTTGTGTGTGTGTGTGGTCAAATGATATACTATACATTATTGGTGACAGTGTGAAATTATACAACTGTTTTGGCAAAGAGTTTGCAATACATTTGAATGGAAACAAACTTTGTATGTCCATTATCTGTGATATTGGACTTCCTGCAACTCAGCATTTATAGCATTTCCCCTCCCACATGGACACAACTCACTCCAGATTCAATCCTTCCCAGTGTGCCCCATGATATCAATTCCTTGGGTATCAATTCCTTGTTCTGACATCTCAGATAGGTATGGAGAATGGAGAATGAGAAATGTCAAACCCAGGGCCAAGAAGTACAAGCATAATAATTCAGTTTTTAAACAAAAAATGAAAAAAGAGGGATAAAAAGTAACAACTGAATATAATTGTTCTTGGAATAAAATAAGAAAAGACTATAATAAAATAAAGCTAATGAAGAAAATAAAGAAATAATTTCATTTATGATTGGTTTACATCTGTACAACTTTATGCATTTGTAAGTGGTAATCACCACATTTTCTAGTTCCTGTATTTGCTGATACTGGAGGGACTGCCCCTCCCAGGGCTAGGTAATTCCTAGAGACAGAAAATGACTGGCCTTGGAGTCAGAGAGCCTTTCCTGTGCAAGCCAATTCATCCAGAGCCCATCCCCGACCACCTCCTTTATGAGGCTCTCATGGTGCTCTTTCACTCTGGGCTACTATCTACCCACCCCAATCATCCAAAGCCAGGTGCCAGACAAATGTTACCTCAGAGCCCACTGAAATTGTTCAAACTGACCAATCCTGAGCCTGTTTATCCTGCCTTTCCTGTCCTTCCCGCAGAAGCCCCGTAAAGGCTCTTGCCCACATTTTCCCCTCACTTCCTTCCTCTGCCTCCTGATTGGCCCTGATACTTCCCTGTGTGCCTTCTTGTGGCTTGGCATATTGCCTTCATTTGTGAGTAATAAACTATCTTTTTAATGGCAATTGTTTCCTGATCTGTTGTTCTCACATACCTGAATTATAGTAACCTACCTTTGGAAATACAGATTCACTGTAAAAATTCTCTTAGGTATAAGTATTAAAAACAGAAACAATAAGCAGGTTACAATATAATCTCTGTTAATTGATACATTTGTCTATTGAATTAAAGTTTTCTAAATAATTGCCATGAACAAGCTCTCTGATTATTCTTTTTCACTTAATAAGATTGTTATACACAATTATTTTCAATAATTTGATTATTCACCAATTTTTATCCTTTCAACTAATATAATTTACTGACAAGACAAACAAAAGCAGATAAATTTACATTTTTATAAGAAAAGGGATTTTTAGAAAAAGACTAAAATTCAAATGACAGACACACCAACTATTCTGTTACTGCATTTTTATAAGCAAGATAGAATAGTATCTTGTTCCAAATCCCGTTTGGATTACATTTAAAGATGCAGGATCAACAAAGTATCAAACAGTTTGCTATACAGGCCCATAATCCCTCATTTATAATTTCAGAATTCAAAAACTCTGAAAACCAAACAATTTTTCATAAATTTATGGCATACTCATTTGGTGGCAAAACCTACTCTGAATTGATGAGATCATTTATGCTTTTATTCATTCTTCCTGAGGGTGAATATTCATACTTATGCTACAAAACTATTAATGTGTTTTATTTTGAGGGACTGACTCAGATCTTAGTGAAAATAATAGACAGTTTGTAGGCTGTTACATTTTAAAGTTCATTTAAAATTCTGAATTTTGGAATATAGCTATCCCCAAGAGTTTCAGATGAAGGAATATGAACCAAATTCAGTGAGAGAGAGAGTGTATGTGTGTGTGTTGCTTTTGTTTTGGTTTTAGGGACACTCTTTCTTTAATATTTAATTTTATTTACTGTTGTGTTACCTGTATTTAATTTTTTTTAATCAATTTGAAGGAATACAATAAAGCTATTGGGCTAACAGTTCAAGACAATTTTTGATGATTTGTGATGATTCACTATGAAGGCAGATACACAGATGAGTAAGACCCACTTACTGAACTCCGGTGAGGACAGGTGTGAAATAAATAGTAATGATACAGTGATACAATAAATAGTGATGCTACAATGATACAATGATAGTAATGCTATAGTGATATAATGATAGTAATGATACAGTGATACAATAAATAGTAATGATACAGTGATACAATAAATAGTAACAATATAGTGATACAATGATAGTAATGATACAGTGATACAATAAATAGTAATGCTACAATGATACAATGATAGTAATGCTATAGTGATATAATGATAGTAATGATACAGTGATACAATAAATATTAATGATACAGTGATACAATAAATAGTAACAATATAGTGATATAATGATAGCAATATAGTGATACAATAAATAATAATGATACAGTGATGCGATGATACAATGAGACAAACCCTGCTAAAGTGGTATTCGATATGCTTCTGGGTCATAGACAAGGGAACTAATTGCCTGGGGAAATTAGGGAAGGCTGCAGAAAAGAGATTTTTGAGAAGCAAAGAAATTTTACCAGGTAATGAAATGGGGAAAGACCACTCAATTCTAGTATATTTAACCTCAAAACAGGGAAATGTTCATGCAATTAGTTAAATAACTTGACATGCTGTGACTCTTGCCAACGCTCAAGCGCTTCTCATTAGTATCACTCTGTCAGTGGTTAGAGACAGTTTTAGCTTTTCAGCATCAATAGGAATTCCTACAGAAAAGCTGCCTGGCTTTTGATATGTCATGGCATTGAAACAGAGTATAATGCCATTTGTAGGATTTAATAAAATGCCAGTGCAGTTGGGATTGTCTTTAAGGAGCCATCCTCTACCAAGCACCAGATATCTCTGTCCCAAAAGGCAGATCCTTGGACAGGATGACTGTGAAGTGGTTAATGCTTTCTACTCATCCATAAAATCACATTAGTAAGATAAATATAGAAACCACTTTCTTTCTCATAAATGTATACCATTTGCCTGCGGTGATGTGGTATTTAAAGCTTAGGTTAGAATTGACAGTGTTGAAGTTCAAGCTGGTATTTTCAAATGCTCATCTCCAAGAAATGCCAACAGCAAAGATATCATCTGTTGGGTCTCAGTCAGGGAAAGAAGATTGCAATGTGGTGTTAAGCAATGAAGCAAGAGGAAAAGGTTACAGGCAAAAAAAAAAAAAAAAAAAAAAATAAAAAGAAAAAAACCCACTCTCATTTTTATTCTGTTAAGCTATTGTAAGGAAAGCTTTAACATTGGTCCTAATGGCTTCCCTAATTTTGCAGCTGAGCCCATTTTCACTTTGCACCCTGGCTGACAAATCATCAAATGTCTCTGTACAATAAGGCATTTAATCAAAGATGATCTAATGTTTTTCACCTACCATCTATAAAATGAAGCATATCATTCAATTTAATCACCAAGCAATATTAATTCAGAGCAGAAAACATTGAACCTTGCGATCAGAAGGTAGTTTGGAACAGTGCAAAAGAAAAACTACCAGGCAGAGAGTTTAAGGGCTTCATTTTCTCTTGGGATTCTGTAACTTTATAGATGATGGCCATAGTTAATTTTTGTTTACTATTGTGATACAATTTTGTACTGTACACTATGGCCATGTTTGAATCTAACGGTGTTGATACTTGGCCTTTAAGCTAGCGTATTTTGCCTCATAGCCTCATTCTTTATGCAATAGTTAATAAAGTAATATTAACTAATGTTTCGTAAATAATGACCTTTAATATGGATGACATACATGATTATCCCAATTCTTTATAATTTCTGCAGAATGAGTGCCGAACTTTCTGCCAGATTCAACTAATTAACTAAAGACAACCAGGAATGTATTGCATATAAAAAGAAACCATCATATATGATAGAAAATTTTAAAGCCCATATATTTTGTACCTTATTTGAGAAACTATTACAGTGGTAAGAAAGTCTTTGGTAGCAGTCCTTTTGTCATCCAGCCTATGTCCCTCAGCAAACTCTATGAGATCAATCCTGTAAAAAAATGAATAGGCATTGTAATCTGTGTCAGAGTCTGATGAATTTTGAAGACATAACTCTATAAAGATCAGCTGAATCAAAGACTGATAGCTGTCAGCACTACACCCCTGGTTATACGTATTTTTTCCAGTTCTAGATGATTCCATTGCTTTATTGTTAATTCATGCTGCTAAATACTGCTGCCTATTCAGCAAACCCTTTGGCATTATATTTTCTTCCCAATGCTTAAATGACACTCATTATATGCTTGAATCTGTCTTAAGTGCTGTTCTGTGTGTACTTACTTATTTAATTCTCACGGCGTCCTTTTGAGGTAGGCCTATGATACCCCCATTTTATGTATAAGAAAACTCAAAACAAAGATGCTTAGAGTAACTGGTACACAGCTAGAAAGTTGTCTAGCTGGGATTCCAGTCTAGAGTGCCGAGAGGAAAACATAAACTCAACCTGCATGCTGCACTGCTGTGATGAGAAGAGCTGCTCTGATAGAGTTCTAACAGGTTTGCAGGGTCTCTTGTAAACATGTAGAGCTGCCCTGGGTTTTATACATACACCATACCCTCTGCTGTAGATTATGGTAGAGTTCTGGTAATTTTAAAAATAAAAACTGTAGCAAAATGAAATCAAGACATTTCTTTAAGTTTAAAGTCTTTAAGTCCTACAATATGGTTTTATTAAATGTGTTAGTGAGCAAATACAACATAAGTTAAAAGACGCATTTGTTTCCTAGTCACCCCAAAGACATCATCTCCAGTGAATGAGTAGTAAATTGTACATTCATGCTGTTGTTTCACTATATGAACTTCAACACATTTTTAAATATTTTTCAGTGTTAGTATACTTTAAGGCCATAGTAAAAGGTATAACCAACCATATAAGTATACTGATGAAATATGGCAAGACTGTTAACTTTTCATAAATGTTATTTGACAAGATTGTGTAAAAATTACTTCTCAGAATTTTTTGAATCTATTTGTTAATCTGACCAGAAATCTCTCTTTAGAATCAGTGTATCAGGTCCTAAAAGGTAAAAACCTCAATAAGATGTTGGTTTGCAACTCAGATAGTCTAAAACTCATTTTTTACCCAAGTTTACTTACAAGGCCAAGTTAAATCTTTAGTAGGAAACAACGATAGGGTTTTTACCACTAGAAAGAAACACCATTAAGTTTCCTGGAAACACATTTTTAGATGGCTGTTTGACATACTTTAAAAAGATGGAAAATTAATAAAAACATGGTCTCAGTATAAATAGTTTTTTTGGTTTCTTTTGTAGCTCAAATTTCAGTGCGAACTTCTGTGAAGGGTATCTCTCTATATGTGTGTCATATAGCGGTTTGTGGAAATAGATTGTTAAAATGACTGTTTTAATTTTCCAAGTGAATTCACCTTCCTTCTCTACTAACCAATACAGTATTTCTAATATAATAGACAGGTTGAGTCATAGTATTGGGTAGTTTGAAGGAATGATTTCTTGTCTGTAAAAAAGTGAAATATTAGAAATATGTACATATGGAAAAATACTGATTTGAGTTCTTATAATATGCCTAATCACAGCTAACTTTTTTTAAAAAGCAAATGGTAGTTACTACAAGGTTTTCCAGATAATCTTTTCCTGAAGAGCAGACTTGGGGACCTTCCATGCTGACAGTTGCACATCACTATTTTCTTGACTGTTTCTCAAAAGTTTGCAAATTCTAACTTTTGATTTATGTTACTTATTCAGCTACACAAAACATAAAACTGATCTTTGGTAAAAGCCAACAAAATTCGTATTATTTCCTCAGCCCTTACACACTTGGCATGTTTGAACTGTAAAAATAAAATCCCTAATTTTGATATGAAAATACTTTATTGATAATCTTATATACCACTGAATATTATACCAGGTTAGATTTTGAAAGAGTTATAATTATTGGTAATAATACTATTAACTACTACTATTAATGATAATAAGGAAAATCACAACTGTAATGGTATGTTTTAAAAGTATGTAACATAGCCTGAGCTTTATTTAGTATATAAATGTATATACTCAATGCTTAGTATTAAGGCTTCCTAGATTTAAGAGCACTTAACTGTTTAAGCTTCTTTTTTGATCCAAGTAAAAAAGAAACAAAAGATTCTCTTTTATATATATGATATCTACAAATAAACAAAACTTCCAGGGTTATAAAACGCAGCTCAGAAACAAAAAGCCAATTATGTTCAAAGAGGGCAAATGCTTGTGTGACATCCTGCCACATCCCTTCCATGCTCACGGCAGACATTACTCACTGATCATGGCCAAAGGCAGCCTCAGACTTCTCCTCCCAGCAGTGCTCTAGGAAGCTACAGTTAGTTAAGAATAGCAAAGGGAGCAAAGAAACTTATCATGAATAGATAGACAGAACATGACATCTTATCATCTAAAGTCTTTCATTGTATCTGTAGCAATAACCAAAATGTATCCACTCTGTGCGCAGACTTGAGTTGAAGGAAACGAGTCTTTAGCTCTTAAGAAAGAAAATGGAAGAACAAGATCACCGTTTAGCTTATTTTTTCTATACCCTTTTGGACCTATAGTACCAGAGAAAGCATATGCCTGTATGAGACAGTTTTGGAAAGGGAAGCTAGCAAGGATTCCAGACTCAGGAATTCCCTCCCACAGGAAATGTGGCCTTGCAAGCTGAAGGGCAGGCTACTCAGAGGAAGTCTGGGCAACATTTCCATATGTCAGGGAAGCAAACCCTGACCTAGAGGTTGCTCTTCTGTGTAAGGCACAGGCTGGCTAAAAATAGAAATGGGCTGTGTGACAGTGAAGCTGAAAACGAGTTCCTTTTGTCCTTATGTATTCAGTTTTAGGAATGCTTTTTCTTTGTAATTTATATATTCCCGGTTGTAAGTTTCATTGGTGGTCTTATGACAAGCAATAAAAATTGAAAACCGTTACTAAAATTGAAAATTCTGTTTTCATCTGTATGTGTGAGGAGTAGGAAAACCTACTAGAACAAGAATATACTACTTGACATATAGCCAAAATTCCAAACCAAACAAGCAACCATATGTCAAAGTATTGAGTCTGTTAAGTTGCACAAACAAGAGTCACATGTTTTCCACTGGGGCTCAGGAATAGCCCCAATGTATAATGTAAGCATAATGTAAGCTCTCAAGGGATGGATGTTGGTCTTAAAAAAACTTTAGAATTGAAGTTTTATTAAAATCCCTACAACTAACTGGGGAAATATATAAAGTTTTCTATCATAGAACTCAGAAGATAAGAAAAACCATTAGAATTTAAGTGGGCACTTTAAGAGTATAGTAAGGTGGTCAATATACAAAGATCAATAGCTTTTTTAACGGTAATAATCAATTAGAAAGCAATGATAAAAGGAATCTCAGTGACAATAGCGACAAAACACATTTTACACTTGGGAATAAAAAATGTACATGACTTTTTATAACGGCATATTTAAAAACATACATAAATGAAGTTCTATTCTGTATTTTTCAATGGGAAGATTCAACATTGTAAAGATGTTGACAAGCTGGTTCCCAAATACATATGGAGGAAACAATTGCAATGATTAGCAAGTTAACTTTTTAGAAAAAAGAATAATGATGAGATTTGACCTGCTAGTAATCAGAACATAACATAAAGCAATTATTAAAAAACAGTATATTTGGGCAAATACAAATAGAAAAACACATTAACAGAAAAAAATAGAACAGAAACCCAGAAATACACAGGAATATTGTTTATAATAAAAGTGACATGTCAAAGCCATAAAATTATCCAAAACTTCTCAATAATTGCATTGTGTATTCCCCTCTTTCAGGTGGAAAAATAAACTCATCATTCACCCCATAAGCAAAAATACATTCAGAGAGATTAAAGAGAATAACTATTAAAAACAAGTTATAAAGGTACTTGAAGAAAATATAGAAAAAAGCAATTTTATAATTCTAGGGGTCGGGAAAACTTTCCTGAGCAATACACAAAACTCATAAATCATATAAGAAAGCATTTATAACTTGGACCCCATAAAAGTAAACAAATAAAAAAACTTCTATGTGACAACCTACATAGTAATGAAGTTAGATGATAAGCTATAGACTAGGAGAAATATTAATAATTACAACATATATAAGATATTCTTAAGATATAAAGAGTATCTACATATGATTAAGAAAAACACAAAGAACTGAGTAGAAGGTAGAAAATGAATACAAAGGATCATTTACAGAGAAAATACATATGACCAAAGCATACATAAAATAGACAATATTTACCAACATGTAAAGTAAGCCTCATCTTTGACCTTGCAATTTACTTGTGTGAATCTGTTCTACAGAAATACGCACTCATAGGCACTAAGACATATTTACAAGGATACCCTCTATTTACAATAGCTAATAAGCAAAAAAACCTCTATATCCTTAACAAAGGAGAGCATAAATAAATTACAGAACATTCCCTTATTATTAAAGAACTAGCTCTCTATATATTAAATTAGAAAGTTCTTTAAGACTCAAGTAAAAAGAAGTTGCCACAGCATAACAGAATCACATGTAGATGTATATGAGCCATATATGTATAAATATGTATCCATTTACTTTGCACTACATTGCTTTTGCATGGATAAATTCTTTTTAATAAAAATTATATATATTTAATTTGTATAATATGATGTTTTGGCATACATATACATAGAGAAATGATTACCATAGTCAAGCAAATTAACATATCCATCTCCTCAGATAGTTACAATTTTTTTGAGTGTATATGGTAAAAATAGCTAAAATCTATTCTTCTTAGTTATGTAGGATAAGTCTAGAAGTCTAATGGATTGACTCTTTTACTATGAGAGTGTATTTGTGTGTTTCTTGTATAACTAAATTTTTTTTTTTAATCAAAGAGAGGAATATTCAGGAAAGGTCAGGCATGTGAGCATTTTTCACATGATAGAGAACTGCTTCAACGAGGGTGTGAGAGTCTCATGTCCATTACTAACATGGTTCAGGCCTCTCTGTACTTAGATTTTCTCTTGACCTTGGGCTTTGCTGCCAATTTTTCTTCTCTGGGGGGTGTTGAAATGAACTTAAAAGGGAGTTCTTTAAGACTGTTCAGCTTCTGGTTATGTGAAAGTTGCATTGTTGAAAGGGGTCTTAGATATGTCCCAATGCAACTCCCAAACTGTACATGGAGTCCTGATTTCTGAGATGGCCAGGAAACTTTAATGAGAATTTCATATTTCTCATGCTTGAGTCATATCCCCTTCCCCAGAAACCTGGGAAAAGTTTACCACTGAAAACCCAAATAGGGTGGTACTACTTTCCCAATTGTTAAGCCAACTATAAAACAGAAGAGGTAATTTCACTCAAAGGAGTGAAAATTAATAAATATTTTACATTTCACAGCAGACAGATTAATTCCGTGATGCCATTTGATGACCCACAAAAAATGTTTCCTAGCGTTATTTCAGTGCTCTATATTAGGATCTTTTATTCCACAAATTCTACAGTATTTCATTCCATCAACTCTGCCAAGCACTGGATTGCTTAGTTTATCTCCATTTGTCAAATAACTATATGGGGCCATATTGATATCTGTGTTATTCTGTTAGCCAGGTCCTATGTATCACAAGAGCCTTTCAAGAAACTCACTAGTCTCCCTAGATATTGGCAAGGAAAGACCAGAAATCTCTCCTTCCAATTTGGTGATTTTAGTTCTTATAGAATGCACTGCTGTGGCAATAATTATGATAAATGATTGCTCCAAAGTCTCCAGTCATCCAGATATTTGCAAAGCCTGCATGAGAACTTGGACTCCTGGACCCAAGGTCAGTGTGATGACTTTGTAACTTACAAAGCATGCCTTTCAGCCAGGCACAGTGGCTCATGCCTGTAATCCCAGCATTCTGGAAGGCCCAGGTGGGAAGATCACTTGAGGTCAGGAGTTGGAAACCTGCCTGAGCAAGAGCGAGACCCCATCTTTACTAAAAACAGAAAGATTAGCCAGGCACAGTGGCTTGTGCCTATAGTCCCAGCTACTTGAGAGGCTGAGGTAGAAGGGTTGCTTGAACCCAGGAGTTTGAGGTTGCTCTGAGCTATGATGATGCCACTGCACTCTAGCCTGGGTAACAGAGTGACCCTCTATCTATAAAAAAAAAAAAAAAAAAAAAAGCAAGAAAAAGAAAAAAAAGCATGGCTTTCCATTTTTAAAATTTCATGTGAAAATGGAATTACTGTGCTGGAAATGGGTCTTTCTTTTCTAAGTTCTGTAATGTTATAGTAATCTTTATATGTTTGTAATAGAAGGAAATGGTCCTACTGGCTGCCAGTGAATGCCAGTGAATGGGGGAGCAGAGTAGAGCTGAATTCTAAAATCAGAGCTAATATTCAGCGCCAGCTTCTATAGCCTTGTCTTGTGTTTTGATGTGGTGGCTGTTGGGCCTACAGAAATACACCTTCTGTTTATGCTTCCAAGTGTTTCTTTTATCTCTAGATAAAAGTGGACAGGGGAAGTTGCCAAAATTAGTCCACCTTTTGGGCCCAGGCCACAGTTAAACTTAGATGTAAAAGAGATCAAAGAGTTTCCATTCTGATTCAAATATCTGTAGCCCAGCAGTGTAGCTGGTGGCAGTATGAAATGGCCGAACGCGTTCTGATTTGGAACATCTGAACAATACTTCCTAGACCGCAAGGCATAAAAAGAGGCAGCATGCGGGTCTGCTGTTGAAACGACTACCAGGATTTGACGGAGAAACGCTTGTTTAAGCTTTGGTATATAATCTAGTGGGAAACTCCCAGGGATTCCTGAAGGCTTTCTCGGGGGGGTCTCTATGGATGGACAGTTTCTCTCCTCACCCTGATGCATGCAAAGTTGATTTTGTTCATGATCCTTTCATGCTTCCGTTACGTGAAACCAAACTGTCAAGGATTCTTCTTTGCAAAATGGCAACATCTCCCCATCCTTCTTGCTTTTTTATTTTGCTTTCAGGTTCTGAGCTTTACAGAGCCCCATACTGGTGTCCTTGGGGGACATGGGAGTAGACAGAAGATGCTTGGGCTCTGTGCATGAATAGGGTCACCAAATTATTTGCTATCCAAATCAGAGCACTTTTGTCAGTGAAAGGGGCACTCTTAGTAATTCAATCTGGACAACTACAGTAAACTGAGACTCTTCTGGCAGATTGGAGTGTATGGTCACCCTGTGCACAGAGGATGGGGTGATTTCTAGCACCCAGAGACCCAAGTTGAATGCTTCTTTTCCTGTGCGTAACTGGGCACTTTCTAGTCACTCCCTTAGATTATGACAGATGATCATTTTCTGCTCTTGATAGCAAACATAACAATTAGAAAAAAATTGGATAATAAATTTCTGTCTGACTCAGAACACAGCCCCCTTGTTAAATAATATAGCTCCAGAATAGATTTTGTTGCAAAGAAAATGTTCTGTACAAATTCTTTAAAGAAGTCTTTCAAACAGATTTTTTTTTTTTAGGATGCCACCACCCACTCCTTACAAAGAAAGTCTTGAAGTGGAGCAGCAACCCCTCAGGCCATTTCTAGCAAAGAGATGTACAATTAGTACCAAACGACACAAAAACACTACTGTAACTACACCCAAACTATTTTTTGTGTCTTCACATATTTCTGTCTCCAAACTGCAGTGGTATTGCTGTGTTTCCTTTCTGTTTGTTTTACCACTTCCCTTCTAAATATTTTGCATCATCCTGGGGATTTTCCCAAGTTGTGGTCTGCTCTCTGGAGGGCCACATTCCTCTGATTTGTGGCATTAAGTTGTGTTGCCATGGCAGGGGTTGTTTACCACAGGGGAATACTTCACAGGATGGGCACCTCCCACAGCAGTTCCAGCCTCCTTTCCTCCTCTTCTCCACACGCTCAGATATTCTAAGACAGCAGCCCAGATATGGCTTTCTCTAATCATAAACTACATTCCTGGAGTGTGAACTTTACTTTGCTCTGCTTTCAAGATAGGGAAATGTTTGGCTCTGTTTATGTCTTTCAAACTGGGCAGTGCCCTCTCGACTGTTCTGACTAATTCACTTGTCAGGACTGGAATCTCCTCACGGTTCTTTCCCTCAGGTACATCGCATTGCCCAAACTTGTGAAGGAAAAACGCCACCGAGGCCAACGGGGGATCTCGTGGTGATCGAAGCCTTTTCATTTGACAGAGGTGCCTGTTGACCGTGAGGACTTTTCCTAAGAGAAGGAAAGCTTAGTCAGAACCCGACAAGTCTTTCTCCCTCACATTCCTGCAGAGGAACCAGCTCAGGAGAGATAAGAGCCGTGGGTCGACACCCTGATTATGCTTACCTTTTTATTTGTTAAATGTGGAAATTGACTTCATCCAATTAATAAGAACAGGAAACAGTTTTTGTTTTCTCTTTGTAGGAAAACATGAAGTAACGGTTTTATCTCAATTTGTCAGGCATTGCCCAAGAGACTACAGCCATGTGGGCTGGTGGCCAGAAAATTGCTCTAAGGCCCAGGCATTAACACCCAGATATAAAAAGAATGTTAATTGGTTTTCCAGCTGAAAAATAATAAGGTACTTGGTGCCAAAAAATGCTGCATGGCATGGAAACCCCAAGTTTATACAATAGGCCTGATTGCAATCTGGGGGCTCCATTTGTACTCGCATGAAGAGCTAAACAAAGGGAGGTGTTTCGCTCCTCTGCCTTTGTAGAAAGCTCCGCTCCAGATCGCAGCCTGGTGTTGCACCAGGCTTCCCACAGTCTTCCTGCCAAATCTCCAAGTTTTTTCCTGGCTGCCATTCAGGAAAGTACAGATTCGTCCGTAGGATGGAAAGTTAAAAAGGCCTTGCTTGGATACGCTGAAGAATATACAAACACTGCTTGACGTATGGAGCGGGCTGCTGCTGCCGGCATCCGAAGGAAAAAGAATGTGAGACTTTTAAAACGTCATTTTGGTTAAGGGAGTGAGGTATTAGCTGGAAGAAAAAAACCTTTTTTGTTTTTTTTTAAAGAGCAAATTTGGTATTCCCCTTAATCTGAACAATTATCCACCTTAGTTTCCTCATTAGTAAAATGTTGACTAACACCCAAGACCCCATCCAGCTTGGGCCATCTTTAACTTAAGGACAGGGTTTACTGTATAGAAATACTGGATAGCTACTGAATATCATTAAAAACATCACTGGAAGTGAGTTGGGGTGAGAGTCAAGCTCTGGGGCCATTGGCACGGTACAGGCCCTGGACTGGGTGGGTGGGTGCTCTGATGTGTACTGGCCAGTGGCCAGCCTTGCCTATGACTTCACACAGTGACTACAGGTCTGTGTCACTGACGGGAATGTGCTTGAATTGAAAGGATTCTGTGACACTTAGAATCCTGTTTTTATCATTTCTGGTTGATGGTAAATACCACTGCAGAATTCACAGTATTTAGTTCATCTGACCCATAATGTTTTTTAGTTAATACTGAAATACACTAATTATTTTCTCATCAATAATGGTCATAGACCGTGGCCATTATCCTCATCATCTTTGACAAAAGAAGTAAAATGCATTCTCAAAACAATCAACTTCTGCCAAAGTATACAGATAATAAAGCAGGCCATAAGCTTCTGTTAATGTATACAAAATATTTTTTGACAGAAACAGGCAGGCAATTGTGTTTGTGGGATCAATGCTTTTCTTTTGTGCGTTACTTTTTGTTTGTGTATTATTTTTAGTGCATTTTCCCCTAGAGTAGTGAGACAATATGAGGTGTGTTTAAGAGTTTAGGAAGCATTTCTTTAAAAGTGCTGGACATCAGGGCTTCTTACCTGCAGGAGAAAGCAAGCAGTAGAAGAACCGTTGAGTTCATGTTACAGACCTTTCATTGAATTCACTCCAGAGTTAAATTAATTCTCCGGTGTACTCTGTCCTTCTAGCACCCCTTGGTTTCCCACTTCTCTGAACTCTCATTGCTCTTACCATTTTCAAACGCAAGGGGAGCATATGGAGGGGTCACAGATCAGGTGGAAATTGAACTGGGACTCAGGAGATGAGGAGGAGAGGGGGCCACTTGCAAAAAAAAAAGCCTCTCTGGGGTCTGGAGTGGTCTGAGGAGGCCCCACAAATCAGGTGGGGATTGAAGTGGGGCACGGAAGATGGGGAGAAGGGAGCTCATTTCAGGTGAGGGAAAGAACAAGAGCAACATCACAGAGTCAGGAATGTGCCCGAGGAGACTGGAGTCTACATAGAAGGACCTCCCTCGAGTTGTAAAGTACAGAGATGGCACAACAAATCATAACAACTTTGCTAAGTCTGTGTTGAAAACCTAAATCTGAAAAATTTGACCATCATTGATGAGAATTTCTTGCTGTTATTCAGCTTAGTTTTGAAGAGGAATGTCTCATAATTTCCTTCCTTCCTTCCTTCTTTCTTTCCTTCCTTCCTTCCTTCTTCCTTCCTTCCTTCCTTCTTTCCTTCCTCCACCCCCTCTTCCTTATTCTTCTTTCTTTCCTTCAAAAAACATTTTTGAATCACCTACTTTATGATGAGCTTCTGCTTAAGATGCAATTATTAAATATGATCCCCATCCTTAGAAAATCTTCTCCTTGCGAGGAGAAAGTAGAGAAGGAAACATATCACAATCATGAGTGTTGTGGAAAAATGTAACTGGACACCTAACTGATCCTGGATGGAGTGGGACAGTCTGGGCTGGGGAGGTATAGTGCTAGGGAAAGCATCTGGAGGAGATGACCCTAAGTCTTACTGGGCAAGTGGAAGACAGCCTGTTTCAAGGCGTGGGAGTGGAGAAAAGAGGTAAGCAAACAACAGACATAAAGTCAAGAAAGTATGCAGCCTTGAGGAAGTGGCAAATAGTTCCGTGTCACTGGAACGTAAGGTACATGGAGTGGGGGAGGGGGGTGGAAGGCAAGAAGTGACTCTAGTGAGGCAGGAAGAATAAGTCAGGAATAATGTTATCTTTATGTTAAAGATTTTGGGATTTTCCTGAATAAGTATGGAGACATTAAAGAATTTTAGTGATCAGATTGTCCTGTTATCCAGACCATTCTAGTGGTGTATACAATGTAGACAGGATGGCAAGTCCGAAGGGGAGAAGACCTATTAGAAGGCTATTGTGATAGCATGAGGGAGAAATGATGAGAGCCTAAGGCAATGACAGTGTGAAGATAGAAAACAGAGGAGAAGCCGGAGAGAAGGGACAACCAGTGGGACCGTGCTTACATAGATTTGGTGAAGAAGAAAGCACAAAGAGGCCTTTGCCAGTGAGGTCCTCACTGCTGTGCAGGCCATCTATTTAACTACGGTTAAAGTCCCTGGGCATCCAATCAGAGGAGTTCATACTAAACAACAGCTACAACCAATGTGACCACTGAACTCATAACCTCACAGCACACATGTCACACACGCTCTGCCAAGTCACACGCTTTCTGAGGTCTGTGTTTGAGATTCCCTCAAGTCAACTTTTAATTTTTCTCGTGAGAAATCCTCTCTAAACAACTATTGGAGGCACCAAAAGCTATTTTTCTAACATAAGGCCCCAAGATTATCCTTCCTTTTACTTCTATAGGTAATTTTTCTTTTCCAACTCTATCATAAACTCATAAACCTTATAAACCATGCCTTTTAAACAATCATTTTCATAGCAAAGACTTTTTTTTACAAAGACTCTTATCAAATAAGTCATGGCAGCTAGCATAATTTGAAATACTCACAGAACATTCACTTTTAGCTTTATTGCTCCTCAATCAATTAAAATTAATATTAAAATATTATTTTGGTTTTTAAATTGTCAGGCATGTTACCATTAGTGATTTTCTTTGCATTCTGCAAAGATAGATGGCAACAAGTGGTGGAAAAGTCCACCACTGAGCTGTTAGCTCTTCTTTTCTTGAGCCCTGGAGGGTTTCCTTGCTCAGAGGGAGTAGCTAAGGGAGCCAGAGGGGAAGATAGGCAGGAAAAATGCTGATTGGTCAAAGGACTGTCTGGCGTGGTTAAGTCAATTGCATGTCTTACCTTTTATAGATTAAATGATGACAGTGACTTTCTACCCCCACTCTAAAACCTAAGTTGTAGATGTCTAATGAAACAGAATAATCATTCTGAGGATGACTATGGCAACTTGCTCATTTATTGAGGAGTCAGATTTTGTGTGCCTCAATGTAGCCCTGCATACAGGTATAAGATATTACAGAAAATGGTGCTGCCAGAAAGCTCAGAGGCTTCCTAGGCTCTTATTCTAAATTTCACTGCTTTGAATCAAATGTATCTTACACATAACTCTTAGCCTGCTGGGTTATCTGTTTTCCAAGCCCAGAAAAGATTAGAAGTGAATTAGAGGCAGACATTCTGACAGCAGCAGATTTGAGAACTGACAACTTGATAGCAAGGGAAAAGCATAAAAATGGAAAGAAGGCATGGAATTGTGCTCTGCATTATAGCAGAGTGGAAGGAGAGATAGGTAAAGTTATGGGCCACTGTTATCAAGGAAGATTAAATTATGGCTTGTGTTCTTATTTAAAACACAGTGTGTTTTTTTTTCCCCCAGGAAGATTGCCATCAAAATTTGTTAAAATAAATAGAGCTGGAGCATTTAAAGGTTTTCAATGCTTGGAAAATTAGTAACATAAGAAATGTTTTCTTCTCTTACAGTTTCTGTCACTAAACCTTGATGAGAAGTCACATACATAGACACACAAGAAAACATGGAAGCGAGTGTCTGTCTGTCTCTCTCTTTTCTTGGGACAGGGTCTTGCTCTGTTGCTACAGTGCAGTGGCATCATCATAGCTCACTGCAACCTCAAACTCCTGAGCTCAAATGATTCTCTTGCTTCAGCCTCTCAAGTAGCTGGAACTACAGGCACACCTCAGCACACCTGGCTGATTTTTCTATTTTTTTGTAGACATGCGGTCTTGCTGTTGCTCAGGCTGGTCTCAAACTCCTGGCCTCAAGTGATCCTCCCACCTCAGCCTCCCAAAGTGCGAGGATTACAGGGGTGAGCCACTGCACCTGGCACAAGTGTCTCACTTTTACAAGCACTCTCCGAACTGCGCATCCCACTTTCTCATTACCACCTCCCTTCCTCTTTCATTTGCTACCCTCATCCTTTTTTTCCCCTGCCATTCTGTATATATCAATGCTCTTTGCCTTTCCTTAACTATATGTTGGTAGTTGAGAACCTAAACATTTTCCAAATGGTAAAGGGAATCAAATTGTTCTTCCGTTCATGATTAATTTTCAACACTTTTCAATATTTAATAAGTATAGGATGAAGACATTTAGTCCTCTATATCCATGGGTTTCTTATCCATGGATTCAACTAATTTTTGGTCAAAAATATGTGCGAGGCCAGGTGTGATGGCTCATGCCTATAATCCTAGCACTCTGGAAGGCAAAGGCGGGAGGATCACTTGAGTTCAGGGGTTCAAGACCAGCCTGAGCAATAGTAAGACCCCATCTTTACTAAAAATAGAAAAAATTAGCCTGACATAGTGGCCCACACCTGTAGTCCCAGCTACTTGGGAGGCTGAGACAGAAAGATTGCTTGAGCCCAGGAGTTTGAGTTTGTAATGAGCTAGGATGATGCCACTGCACTCTAGCTGGGGCAACAGAGTGATACTCTGTCTCCTTGTCCCCGCTGCAAAAAAAAAAGTGTGGGAAAAAATTTCCAGCAATTTCCTAAAAACAAAATTTGTTTTCGTTGTGTGCTGGGTACTATGCTGAATCTGCATGAATGAAGTGATGTGTAGGCATTGTATTTGGTATTATAAGTAATCTAGAGATGATTTAAAATATTTGGAGGATGTACAGAGGCTATATGCATATACTAAGCTATTTTAAATAAGAGACTTGAGCATCTTCAGGTTTTGTTATTTGTAGGGAGTCCTGGGAGCAATTCCTCATGAATATCTAGAGATGACTCTACTTGCCACAAAGGCCAAAGAATGAAAAAACAACCAAAAATTCCCAAACATTTGCAGCATTTGCATAGATCAAATACTGAGAGGAAGTCAAGAGACCTGAATTTAAAATGTTAAAATAATTAATAATAACTTGTTAAACCAACTTTGCCATAACAGATAAAGCTTCATTCTAATATTGAACTATATTAAAAACAAATCCCCAAATTCTTTTTTTTTTTTTTTTACATTTATGAAACGTAATTTAATCTCTTTTCCATGTCAGGCTATTGCATTTATTTCTCAAGGTCATCATTTGGGACATCCCATACATTATTTTATTTTTTTTTATTTCAGCATATTATGGGGGTACAAATGTTTAGGTTATGTGTGCTGCCTTCCCCCTTCCCCCCCCCCCGAGTCAGAGCTTCAAGCATGTCCATCCCCAAGATGGTGTGCTTTGCATTAATTATGTATGTATATACCCATCCCCTCCTCCCCAATCCCACCTGCCTGACACCCAATAAATGTTATTCCTATATGTCCACTTAGGTGTTGACCAGTGAAACCAATTTGCTGGTGAGTACATGTGGTGCTTATTTTTCCATTCTTGGGATACTTCTATCCAGGAAAATACAAGAGGTGCTATATCACTGTTGTTTCTTATAGCTGAATAGTACTCCGTGGCATACATATACCACATTTTATTAATCCACTCATGCATTGATAAGCACTTGAGTTGTTTCCACATCTTTGCAACTGTGAATTGTGCTGCTATAAACATTGGAGTGCAGGTGTCTTTTTTATAGAGTATCTTTTGTTCTTTTGGGTAGATGCCCAGTAACGGGATTGCTGGATCAAATGGTAGATTTAATTGTATCTCTTTAATGTTGGCTGTGGGTTTGTCATATATGGCTTGTATCATTTTTAGGTAAGCCTCGTCTATGCCTATTGTGTTAAGTGTTCTTATCATAAAATCAAAACCCCAAATTCTTATAAATCTTATCATAACACTTTTATAGCAGGTATTTCTACTATAAATATTGTGGTTGAATTTTAAATTAATATGCCAATTTACTTAGAAGTATAATTCTATAGAAGAAAAGGACTCAAAGTTTCAAATATACTCTTAGAAACTGCTTCCTTGTTGTGCAAAGAATATTTGTTTGTATAATTCTTGTGTTGCAGATGGCTGGAGCAGAAGGAATCATAATGAAGTTATATAGAAATCACACTTTTATGGGGTTCAGTTTCCACTAAAAAGTCTGGGAAAAATCTCTTTGCTAGTTAGTCCAGGAAGCTGCCGTCAGCTTTTATATTTGGAGGTTTTACCTAATGTATCAAAATATCAAAGGAGGCTATGTAAAAGAAAACTACAGTTAGTTACTGGTTATTCCCAGGTGACACACTCATTGCCTTCTGACAACTTTATCCAGGTGGTTTCCTAACTCTAATCCAGGTTTCTCAACCTCAGTACTATTGATATGTTGGGCTGGAAACCTCTTTTCATTATAGGGGAATACCTTGTGCATTCAGCAGCATCCTTGGCCTCTACCCATAGATTACAGCAATTATTCCTAGTGTTTACAACCAGAAATGTCCCTACACATTGCTAAATGCATTGGGGGAAATTGAAAATGGAGAGGTGGCAGGGGAGGGAGGAAATCAATGCCAGCTGAGAATCACTGCCCTAATCATAACCTCAATCCATTGAATTAACATGCTATTATTTTTCTTGAGATATAATATCCCAGAGAATTTTCTGCTTTCCACTGAGGTAACAGAAAAGGACATTATTCTTTAACCTGCTCCCCAACTCATTCTACTTGACTGTAACTCCATTACCTATAAGCTACCCTGGTTGTCTTGGGCCCAAGGTACTGATTAGGCATTTTACATCTCCTCACAGAGTGTTCACCTCTCTTGTGTCATTTTCACTGGGCTTAAGCCTTTTTGCTATGAATCTGCACCTAGTTAGTGTGTACTTATGTATATCATCATGTGAACATGCAGCCTGTTTTGTCCAGGTCAGTCCTGGACTATGCCTGCTTGTAAGCCAAGCTAATAATTATTAATAGTACCCACTATCAATACTGAAAGTGTCCTGGTTTGGATAGGAAATCATGGTCATTCCTTTTCACTCTGGGAAAAAAGATACTCCTTTTGGCTTTGGCAAAAAAGAAAGTGGGATAAAATTATGTTGAAAATGGAATACATAAGAATGTACACTTACCTCTCCCCTCCCGCATTTCCCCATTCCATTAACACGGAGAGAAAATCCCATAGGAGGGAAGGATGCTCGAGAATAGACCAGAAGTTTGAACATGTTCCCAGAAAGCAGAAATAGATAAATACTTTTTGGTAGATGAGCCAGAGTGGAGCTGGCAGCAGCCCACAGCTTGCTGGAGAGAAGGCTGCCTCAGGACTGTTGTGCTTCTTTCTAGCAGATCTCTGTAGAATTTCCATATCCTTTTGGCAGCAGATCTGTCAGCAGAATTGGGAAGAGAGTAATTAATTGAAGGGCTATCTATGCAACAGCTAATTGCATTGCAAGTCTTGCCAAAAGTAGAATTAATGGTAGCTTTTAACTCACTTCTTCCAGTCCCTATCTAAATTGAAGGACTGATCCCTAAAGAAATTGAAGAATCTTCCAAAGGAGTACTATAACTTACAATACAGGTTTTCACACTCCAGAACAAAAATAAGAAATGGTAGGGAACCCAATTTTCATCACTTTCTCCTCCATTCCCTCCTAAAGTGAAGACTACCACACACCATGGAGAAGCAAAACTTCAGAAGAAACGCATTCCAGCTACAGATACTAATCAAGTATCTTTTATCAACCTATATGAATGGCCAACCAAGGACCACCAATCATTAAGGAAAATAAATAATGCAAAAAGGATGGTAAAAGTGAACAAGCAGAATAAATGGCTTTAAATAAAACAGGAAACATAAGGGAAATCTTTTAAAAAAGCTATTAGTATCTTCAAAGAGTTCTGACTAAATGTTGCATCCACAGGATACATAAGCTTAGACTGCTATAGAAAATGAGCATTTAGAGAACAAGCAAGAGTTCCTGGATATTAAAAAATAGTTACCCAAATTTAAAAAGTGAAAAGAAATAATAGATAATGAAATAAAGTCAATTAAATATCTTAGAATATAGAACCAAAAAGATATAAAAGTTAAAGATGGTTAATCAATTCAGGACAGTGAGCATCTTTCCATTAGAAGTTCTAAAGCAAGAGGATTCTGGGAAGATGGCAGAGTAGGAAGGAGCAGGAATCTGTCTCTCCACTTAGGCAAAAATTGCATTGGCAGATTCTGTCTGATGCAACTATTTTGGAACTCTGGAGTCTACTGAAGGCTTGCAATTTTCAGGAGAAAGCATGGGCAGTAAGTTGTGATTAATTTCAGTTATTTTCAGCTCTTAGCACAGTAGCAGCAACCTATGTCCTACACCCCAAACCCATGACTAGCAGCTGTGTATGTGTTTCTAAAGCAACCTGAAAACAGTGTGAAGGAGCCAGGATTGGCAAAAGGACTCTGCCCTCAAAATATTGGGGATCTGTAGTCTGATTGCTGCCTCTGATTGCAGAGGTACAAAGAGGAAGACTGCCATTGTTGTTGCACATCCCTACATTATTGCAAGCCTGTCAGTCTGAAGAGACTCCAGAGGATTTAATAGTCTGGAGCTCTTTTTTTTCTCACCACCCCCCTCCTTCATTTTTCTCTTTTTCTCCTTTTGGGACCCAGACACTAAAGACTAGGAAATTCAAAAGCAACTGTTTACATAGTGAAAATTAGAAAGTGGCTGTGCATGCTCAGACTCAGAAAAGACTTGAGACTACTTTAAGTTTATACCTCAAGCTGATTATTCGCACAGAGACAGCCTATAACAGCAAAAAATATAATCAATGAACAAAAACAATAATGCAAAACAGAAAACCCTGGAGAAAAGGAGAATCTGATTTACAAAGTTACCACATTGTTAAATTTGAAAATTCAAATGTTCAGTTTTCAACAACAAAAAATCACAAGACATACAAACAAATAGGAAAATATGTCCCACTTAATGGAAAGATATAAATCAGGAGAAGCTATCCCTGAAAAAGAACTGATGTGAGAACTACTAGACAAAAACATTAAAGCAACTGTCTTAAAGATGCTCAAAGAACTAAAGAAAAATATACAGAAAGCCAAGAAAATGATATATGAATAAAATGGTTGTATAAATAAAGAGATAGCCTAAAAAGACACACACACACAAATTCTAGAGCTGAAAAGTACAATAACTGAAATGAAAAATTTACTAGAGTAACTCAAAGGCATATTTGAATAGGTAGAAGCAAGAAACAGTGAACTTGAACATAGCACAGTGGAAATTATTGAATCTGAAAAAAAGAAAGAAAAAGATCAAAGGAAAGTGAGCAGAAACTAAGGACCTGTGGGACACCATTAACCCGACCAACACATGCATTGTGGTAGTCCCAGAAGGAAGAGAGAAAATGAGAGAAAGAGAGTGAAAGAATACTTGAAAAAAGAATGACTGGAAACTCACAACTAGTGGGTGCAGAGCACACTGTTTGGGGAATGGGCATGCTTGTAGTTCTGGCTTGGGCAATGCAAGGGCATTATATGTAACCAAAATGTTTGTAACCTCATAATATTCTGAAATTAAAAATAAATAGAAAAAAGAAACTTTCCAAATTGATGAAGTATATGAATACAAACATCTAGGAAGCTCAATTAACCTCAAGTAAAATGAACTGAAAGAGATTCACATGGAAATACATTATAATCAAACTTTCAAAAGCTAGAATCAAAGAGAAATCTTAAAAGCAGTAAGAGAGATGCAGCTTGCTACATAAAAGACATACTCAATAAGATTATTGGCAAAGTTTTCATCAGAAAATTTGAAGCCCAGAAGGGAGTGGACCAATATATACAAAGTGCTAAAAGAAAAAAAAGAGGTCAACCTAGGATTCTATACCTGGTAAGGCTGTCCTTCAAATGTGAGAGAGAAAGTAAAACATTCCCAGACAAAGACAATCTAATGAAGTTCATTACCACTAGACCTGCTCCGCAAGAAATATTCAAGGGAGTACTTTGGGGTAAAATGAAAGGACACTAAACTGTAACCTGAAGTCCTATGAAAAAATAAATATCTCCATATAGATAAACACATGGAAAATTATAAAAGCTAGCATGATTGTCACAATGGTCTGTAACTCCACTTTTTGTTTTCAACATGATTTAAGAGATGAACATTTTAAAACATAATTATTAGTGTAAAAGCTAGTATTATTGTAATTCTGATTTTTAAACCACATTTTGGTTTTTATACAATTTAAGAAATGAATATAACTAGAAGCATTATTAATTTATGTTCCTAGACACACAATGTATAAAGATATAATTTTATAAAATCAACAATTGAAAGGGGTGAGGACAAAACTGTTAAAGAGACAGAGACTTTGTATGTTATTAAAGTTAATTTGGTATAAATTCAAATTAGATTGTTATAACTTTGTGATGTTAAATGTAATCCCCATGGTAACCACAAAAAACGTAGCTATAGAATATATAAAGAAGGAAGTGGGAAACAACTTTAAATGTTTCACTGCATAAAACCAACTAAGCACAAAGGGAGACAGTAATGCAGGACATGAGGGACAAAAGAAGCTATGAGGCATATAGAAAACAAATAGCAAAATGACAGATGTATGTCCTTATTTACTTAACAGTAATTACTTTAAATGTAAATGGATTAAGCTCACAAATCAGAAGACAGAGGATGGCAGAATGAGTAAAAGCCATGATCTACATATATATTGTCTAAAAGAAACTCACTTTAGACCCAAAGACACAAATAGATTAAAAGTGGAAGGAGAGAAACCCTGGAAGATGGTTGATCAGAGACACCAGCTGCCAGAGCATCTGTCAGAAGCAGAAGTTTTAGATGGAAGAGAACAAACAAACAAACATAGATCAGGTGTAATTCTGAGGGAAGGGTACCAGAACGTACAAGAGACTCCATGGGAAGAAGTTGCAGAGCTGAACAAGAAGGAGCAAACTATCAGCAGAGATCAACCCGAGAGGCTTGGAGTCTAGTGAAAAGGGTAGTTGGAGTGGTTTGTTTCACTCACTCTCGCATCTCTGATAGCAGATTCCTAAGCTGCTGGAGAGACTTTCTACCCTCATGAGCCTAAAGGCTGCTGCTGCCAGAGAACTGGGAGCTTCTTGTGGACAAAACACCAAGTTTCCAGCCCTCGAGGCACTTCCTATCACCACAGATGTGAGCTGGTACAGCAGGCGCCATATTGCTTCTGTACCCACTGTGCACCTTTGTCCTCCCCAGGGTGCATCAACTCCTCAGGTTTTGTCTTGCTCCTTCCCACACAAACATTTCCTAACTCCAGCCCAGATTGCAGGAACCACAGGGGTCCAGTGGGTCCTGGGGGATCTGCGTGACACCAGAACCTGGACATTCTGGGTGGGCTGTCTTCCAGAGAGAGGGATAGAGAAGACTAGAGTGCTAGCTTTCCTCCAACCAGATTCTTTCTCTCCTCTGCCCGTCCCCAACCTGTGGCTGCCAAGAGAGAAAACTGAACCATCACACTGAGTCTTCTACAGAGAGTGGGGCTCAAATATTTCCTTTTAAGGCCCTGCGGCAGACTGAGGGGTGCTCACACTGTGAGCTCACTGGCCCTCCATGTTGTTGCTGATCTGGTGGCTCCATCAGAACAGGGCACACCTCAAAGCAGAGGGATATCAAACTGCTTGAGCACCCCACAGGCAACTTAAGACCAGCACATTTCTCTCAGGCATGGTGAGCGATTGATCTTCGAGAACTCCACAGGCCAGATTCCATACCCCCAGCTCTTGATCATGTTGCTTGGGGGCATGGAGGGGAGATTTGGGAGCTAATCTCAGGAAGCAAGTGAGCCAGCATAGGCAGAACTGAGGGGAGAGTGCGGTGTGGGTCCCAGCTGCAGCATCATCACAGGGCACCCCTTCCCCAGAGGAAGGCTGTGCTGTCAGCCTAGGCCAGGATCCTGAGTGGGGAAGCTCACAGTCTGCAGTGCAATCACGGGGGAGCTCAGCTAATGTGAGCTCCCGCCTGCTGGCAGACACTGAAGCAAAACCACAGAGCAGGGAAGGGGTTAGAAGAGAAAAACCTGCTCCAGACAGGTTTTGAATCGCAGATAGCCCCACCTGCACAAGCAGACTTTCTGGTTGGATGGGGCCACTTCATCCCTCCCTGTGGGCTTTACCCAGAAGGTGGGACTTTGACTCCTACTGAAACAGCTACGTTGCCAGCTTTTGTGGCAAGGAAAAGATGTCATTTTATTACATAGACAACTGTGCTCAAATATTAATTGCAGCACAATTCTCAATCAAATAGATGTGTAATCACCCTAAGCACCCATCAATTCATAAGTGGATAAAGAAAATGTGATATATATATATATATATATATATATATATATATATATCATGGAGTACTACTCAGCAATTTAAAGGAATGAAATAATATCCTTTGCAGCAACTTGGATGGGAGTAGAGACCATTATCCTAAGTGAAGTATTTTGGGAATGGAAAAACAAACACCATGTATACCCTCTAATAATTGGAAGCTAAACAGTGGGCACAAACAGGCACAATGAGATGTAAGCACATTGGAAACCATAAGGGTGGAGGGTGAACTGGGGTGAGGAACAAAAACTTACCTGTCGAGTACAATGAACACTATTCTGGTAATGGGCACATGAAAAGTCTAAACTTAAGCATTATACAATGTATCCTTGTAACAACAACATTTGTACCCCCCTAATATTTTGAAAAAAAAGAAATCAAAGTGGAGACATTACTACTGATTCTATAGAAATAAAAAGAATTATAAGAGTACTATGAATAATTGTTCCACAAAAAAATGGATAAGCTAGATGAAATGGATAACTTCCTAGAGATGAAAAGCCTCATGAAGAAATAGAAGATCTAAATAGACCTGTAACTAGTAAGAATATTGAATCAATATTTAAATATCTCCCAAAAAAGAAAACCCTGAACATGATGGCTTCACAGGCAAATTCTACCATGCATTTAAAGAACTAACTCTAATCTCTAATATTGGTGTGTTTATCTATCTCAGATATAATTGACTAGTAACATTTCAAGATCTTTATTATATACTGATTCCTCAAATATAAAACATACATATATATATTTTGTTTGAGTCTCACAACAATTCTGTGACAATTTAGGGCAGGTGTTTCTATCTCCATTTTATAGATGAAGTTAAGTGAGATTAACTTGACAGGGGAATTAAATAAAATTAAAACACACAGGCAGCTTTTTAAAAATGTGAAAAACACACTACCAGGAGGAAAAAGGAGCCACCACAAACAGGAAATCCTTGTGAATACCTGAACTACAACCTTCCTCACTCTGAACTTGTCCAAATTGAACGATATGGTAGTTAAAAATGTGTCTCATAGAAAAAGCTATTG
The DNA here is from genome assembly GCA_963574885.1 of Lepilemur ruficaudatus. Lineage (NCBI taxonomy): Eukaryota > Metazoa > Chordata > Mammalia > Primates > Lepilemuridae > Lepilemur > Lepilemur ruficaudatus. The sequence goes on from CAUYRT010055036.1 coordinate 36,549, forward strand.
AAAGGCACTGCAGAAGTAAAGAGAAACAAGTTAGAGGGGAAAAAATAGCAAAAAGCATTTCTTAATATTATAGAATTCCATTTAATTGCTGTGCTTGCCCATATGCTATGAAGCATCTTGCATTCTGACTCCTATATTCGGAGTGCTTGTTTATGTCATATAAAGTGCATTTTGACTTAAAATTTTAAAATGAGTCATAATGGAGATTTGTTTATTTTTAGAGATTTTTTTAAAACAGTGTATGATTAATCTTTCTACTTAATCCTGACACCTATTAGTCTTTCTGTCATATCCTCAGTATCTGTGCAGAAATGGTGGTAGAGGGGTGGGGTTGTGAGGAGGTGGGGAAAGTGAGATAAGTGGGAGGGGATAGAACAGGAAATGCAAATTATCTTTTAATACGATTTACATTTTCAAAATATATGCATATATGGGGGATTGATTAAACTATAGGTAGAAAAGCCCAGATCATTTGGGTCCCTTTCTGTAATGCTGTCTGATACCTTTAAATTTAAAACTTTATTAGAAGATCACAAATCTAATCAGGATTTTCAGGGCATATTCTTACTTTCTTTTTCTATTAGAGATTCTGCCTTCACAACACAGAACCCTGGATTTAAATTGAACATAAATTTTTTTAAGAACTTCAGTTGTAGGACATTCCCTTTTTTTTTTTTTTTTGGCTCACCTGGCATCACTGTGAGTGTTTGATGAAACTTGCTCAAATTCTAATTCTTCCCACAGTGATTCAGTTTCTATCTGCTAGAACAAGTGACCTGCCAAGCTAGAATGGACAAAATGTGGTGACTCATAGACTTTTTTTTTCTTTTATTTAAACAAGTGAAAGACCATTGATAACAGTGATTTTAGTAACCTTGTTTATCAGTGTATAGTGAGGCCGTCAGTCTTCCTTCCTCCCCTCTCCATCTACCCCCCCAATCATAAAACCCTAACTCAAGCAATCTATAAAACTTTTAAAGGTATACTTTCAGGTTTGAGTGTTGACATTTAAACTTGAAATTGCTGTGGATTTGGAGTGCTTAGCCAAATTGTTACTGAAAACAGGATAAAAACTTCAAAAACAAAACAATTCTTTTTAACTTAATGAAAAATGTGTTTTGTTTTTTTTTATTGTTTTCTGTGTGTGAGTTATACGAAACTTGAAAAATATTCTCAAGTCTCCCAAGGCGAAGAGACGTGTGAGTTACATATGCTTCACGAGGCCCCTGGCTCAAAACCAGCGTGAGTTAAATGCAACTGACATGGCAGTTAATGTGTTAAGGCACAGCAAGCAGCATGAGCGTCAGGTTTACAGTGATTCTCGTTTACATGAAATTCTCACGGGATTTGTATGGAGAGGCGCAGGGGGACGCTGCGTATGTGGTGGTTTTCTGTCATAGTTAAGAAACCCTGAGCTTAGTGAATCTGAATATTTTACTGGCAAATAAGCAAACCTGCCTCATGTTTGCTCTGGGGGTAGTCATTATTTTTATTATAATAGACAACAAGCAAAGGTGCCCTCTGGTACAGAGAGTAATCTCTATCTTTATCTTCCGAGGTTTTCCACTATGCAGACATTCTTGAAAAGATAAAGCCAGTCAGTGCCTCTGCTTTGCATGCAGAAAATCAAAAGAACCCCAGTTATCTCCCCAAACTGGTAACCACTGATGTGGTATGATTTCAGGATACCAACTGATGCATGAACTTGTATTCATCTTAGCTTTACCCCTTCAGCAGAGAATTTTTATATGCACCCCACATTTTCCTGGCAGCACCTTCCCTCCAACACATTACCCAGAGTTGACTACCAATGCCCCAAGTCACTTTTCTTAGCAACCATGGTGACGTGGCTCACTACAAATTTTTGTTCTTGCCCTCTTATTATTTCCATTGTCTTCATTCTCCAGAATATACTAGACGATGAACTTTACAAACGTTTTGATAATTTTCTCAAGCTTTTCTTGTCTCTGAGTAGTATATGGCTCAAGATAGTTGAGGACATGAGGCATATTAACACCCGTATTTCTTTTTTCTCTTCTAGGTCTATTCATTTTCCTCTCCTTCTATATCTGAGTAAATTATAATAGAAAAAATAAGATCTAAGGGCAGATGAAGAAGACAAAATTTGGGGTACACGTGCAGACGTAGGAATCTTAGAAATAGAAAAGAACTCAAATACACTTTAGTCTGTTTTTTGGTATTGGCTTTCAATCTCTGCCCATAACTACACACACACACACACACACACACACACACACACACACACGAACACACATCCTTTTTGTCTACTGTGTCACTGAGTATACTTGATTATGTTTATATCAGGAATTAAATGTATTCTTAATAATCTGCATGTGCAAAATATTTTATAACTTCTTTTATTTAGCAGGTTTCATCTTGCTCACAATTTCAATTCCAGATAAAGGCAAGGTAAACAACTTTTTAAAGGAAAGATAACAGTCTCTTGTGAGTAAATACTCATTCAACAACACTCTACAATTCAGAGGCCTGTTTTGGCTGTGTCTCCCGCTAACAAAGGCTTTACCTTCTTGATCCTTCTTTCCAATGTGCAGGGGGCGGTTGCCTCCATCCTCATGTAGCACTCTCTTCCATGTTTTTGAAGTTCTTTGTTACAGAGGGGTTGGTTTGGTCCCCAGGGGCCCTGTACTGGTGTCCTCTGAGATGTGGCTGGTTATACCTGAACTTGTTGACTATTTTGCTGGTATCAACTTCTAATGTCTCAGTTCCTGCCAGTTGCCTCAAGTTGTGAGGTTCCTATGCTCTGTGGTTTCCTTTTCCCAATCCAGGGTCCCTCCTAGGTCCTTATGACACATCCATATTTCCCCTTGGGGCTACACAGGAGTTCCTGGGTCTCTGTCATGTCTTGCATAGTTTGTGGGAGGATTGGGACACCCTCTTGGGTACAGCATCAAACACCTGCCTTCGTATGCCCTGCTGTACAGCTCTGTGGCCTGTTAATAGAGAAGCAGAAACCAACTTCTTATTTAACCCATTTCAGCTTTCTATAGACATTTTGAATTGTCTTGTTCTTTCTCTTTAGCCAAGGCATGGGGATGCTACTGTGGCTGTTCTAGTTCTGAGAAGGGAGCCAGGCATCTCATCAGGTCAGCTGTGTCCTCTCTGAGATTTGTGCCTTCCTTTTGTGACAAAAGACTTTCTTCTTTTTCCTTCTTCCTACTAAGCGCATCCCTTGCATCGTATCATTTGTCACCACTACACAGTGGTTTCTAGTAAAACTCTAGGACAAAAGTCCATCTGGCCTAGATTATTATATGGGAATTGAAATTTAAAAGACTTAGAAAAATTTTATCTCTTTAAGCAAAGCCTTAGTTTCAAGAATCTTACTAAGGATACAAACCAACAAACCTAACGTTGAAAATCAAAAGCTGAACATGAACACCTTTTTATCTTGTATTTCTGTTTTATTTCTTAGCCACTGTAAGGTAATGATCGAGGCTCCATTAGTTGAAGTAGAGAGGGCATCATATATAAGGAAACATGAGAAAGAAAAGTGCACATTAATATATTTTACAATATTCCCATAATAGAAATTGGCTCTGGCTAACTTAATTAAAGGAAACATACTAGAAAGTTATCAGGATTGGAAACTCAGTGGGAGGCTGAGGGTTAAGTGTGGGAATGGGCAGGAGGAGCCTGGGTGATTGACAGTGTCCACATGTGGAAAGCACAGCAGTGTGGACAGGATGCTGCTATTTCAGATTCAAAGGCCAGGCAGAGAGCGTAGTGGCTGGGCTAAGGTGCGAGCCTATCCTCTGCCTCTACCAGGGGTGGGAATCAGGACATCAGTCAGCTTCAGCTTCCTAATGGGTCGCAGACATCTGGATTATCCTATCACCCACACAACAAATGTTGGTGGCAGGATTTGGAGGTTAGTCAGCCTCCAAAAAGGAAATTAGGGTGCTATTAGGAAATCATTTTTGGGAAGCCCCAAATGACTGATATACACAACAAAAAGTGAGGAGGAAAGGCTCAGAAATAGAAGGTGGGATCTCCAAAAATGAGCTTCTTCTTTGCATTCTTCTCAAGGATAGGTGCAACTTTGTGGTTTGATGCATGACCTTGGCCTTAGCATACACACCACAGTGTCTCTTTCCCCTGCTTTTCTAGGCTCCTCTGCTTCGTTCTTCTTCTCTGGAGGCTGCTTTCTCTCCTTCTCTGTGTAAATGGCCCCTCCACAGCACCTGAGTTCACAGGCCTGCCGTGCAACTAACGTGCTGATTTACCAGAGCCTCTTCATTCCAATTCTGAACCTCCAAGACGGAAACCTCGTTGGGTCAGCTTGGTGTGTCCATGCCAAACGAGCATGGGTGCGGGGGGAATGGGTGGGTGCCAAGGGTCCTGTGGCACCAACACTCCTGTGGGTGGTATGAGGCTGGCTTGCCTCTCAGAGAGAGGAGAATGGGGCATAAAGTGGGAAAATGGGCTAAAAGTCTCTGTAAATGGGCTAAAAGTCAGACTATGACTATACCATCATGTATTTTACTAACCCCCTGATATTGAATAGTCTTTCATCCTCATTTCTTCTATTATAAGCAAATTGTAATTTAAAAAAATCCTTGGAGTTAAATCACTTTGCCCCCCCCCTTAAGATTAATTTCTAGAAGTAGAATTGCTGGTGCAAGGAATCATTACATTTTAGAATGTTTTATATATATTAAAATTGTCTTTTGGAAAGTTTGTGACAACTTATGCCACCTTCAATTAAAAGTATTAATTTTCCTGTACACTTACCTGAGCATATTAATTTGCTTATTAGATATATTAAAATAGTTCATTGTTTTAATTTGCAAATCTTTAACTCCAAATAAAATTGAGTCTTTTTCATAAACATATTAGCCATTATGTTTCTTCATGCCTTTCAGATATTCTCCTACTGTTACTATCTTAGTCTTTATCTAATTAAAATCAAATGATTATATAATGTAATTGAATCAAAATTTGGTCACAGGGCCATTCTTCTTTACAGAGTTATTGGATTTATTTGTTCTGTGTGGAATATGGTGATCCTTCATTCTCTCTCTTGTCTTTAGGAAATGGAGTGGCTGTTGACCAAATCCCCCAGAAGTGAAATACAGGTAGAGTAAGGTTGTAACCTTTATGCACAAATGATGTTATTGGTTTGTTGATAGATTTGGTCACATAGACCCAAGAAAGAATTGATCTCTGCTCATTTTATTTTGCCACTTGGGGTAGAACAAGAAGAAAACAAAGGCTAGTAATGGAGCACGAATTGTCAGCATATTGTCTGAGGGGCTCTGCTTCTAAGTCTCCCTTCAACTTTCCAAATTGATATTCAAAGGTCAAGATTTTCTTGAGAGCTGATTAGAATTAACTTCTGTGTATAAGATGAAAATTGGCTTACAAAATAATGTGCAGTAGGATATATTTCTTCTTTTTCCCAGAGATATTTGGTTGAGAGACTGCCAATTTATGTGCTATGAAGTTTTTCAGAGAAGAAAATTAAATTATTTTATCTATGGCTTTAAGGAACAAACATCCATCTCCAAGCTTTCTAGCTGTGTCTGAGGGACACCACTGTATGTATCTTTATAATCTTTATTTTCATCACCACCTGACAAACATTATTTCTTTTTTTTGTTATCATAGTAAAGGTTTACTTCTCTTGATTTTATAGACTTACCCAGCACAAATTGGATAAAGAAATATTATAAGAAAGTAGAAGTTTAACTCAATTGCTATCAAAAGTTCACAAAGGAGAAAATGTTCTAGATGTTCATTGTACAGTGTAACTGCAGATGACTTGTTCCCAGAGGCTTTTCTAAAACCTCAAACACAACATACCCAAACTGTGGCAGACACACCCCAAGGTGACCCCTAGTGAGACACTGCTTTTGTTTAATCCTCTCTTCTTTAATGTGGGAAGAGCCTGTGACTAGCTTCTAACCAATAAAATATGCAAAGGTGGGATTTCACTCTTTGGATTTATTTATATCGTATGGCAAAGGTGATGCAATGTCACTACCTTGATTAAGTTTACAAGCTCTGTCTTAGCACACTGCAATGAGAAATTTCCCATTGGCCTTGAAGGAGCAAACACCATATTAGGAACTGTCCATGGGGAGGACCAGGTGGCAAGGAACTACCTCTAAGACCTGAGTTTGGCCTCCAGCCAACAAGTAAGAAGCTAAGACCCTTAGTCATACAACCACAAATAAATGAATTCTCCAAAAACCTGAAAAAGCTTGGAGAAGTGGATCTTCCCCAGCCAAGTCTCCAGATGAGGATGCAGCCTGATGAATACCTTGGCTGCAGCCCTGTGAGCTCCTGAACAGAGGGCCCAGCTAACCCATGCCCAGAGTGCTGAACCACAGAAGCCCTGAGAGAGTAAAGGCATATTGTTTTAAACTGCTAAGTTTGTAGTAATTTGTCACACAGCACACAAAATAATACATAAACCTAAACTCATTAATGTATTGTGCTGGCCTCTTGTATTTTCTTTTTATCAGCACAACTATTTTTTCTAGTGAAATTCATCTTTGATTTCTAAAGTCAAGCAGCTACCCAATTCTGCTGATTTTATATCTAAACTATCTCTTATATGATTGCACTTTTCCATGTCCTCTTCCATTTTTCTGGCTTATACCATCATTAGTTCTCACCTAGACTGCTGCAAATCTTTCCTTCCTCGGGCCCTCACTGTGCCTTTATCCTGTGCAACGTTGACACATCCTCACTCTACCCAAAGCTGTGCTTCCCAAAACGCCCTCTGCTGATATCAATCTCATGAGATGTCACTATAGTGTAAGTAAGCTCCATTAGGGGAAGAAAGGTGGCTGTTCTGTCCACCATTGTATGCCTGGTGTGACGTAAGTATGTGTAAATTCTTTAGAAAATAATGAGCACACAGTGCAGAATGTTTCTGGCAGAAAATTGAGGATCATAAAAGTATATAGAAGCTGGCTAATTTTTGCTTCAGGTTGTAAGAGGGAGTATAATATATTATTTTTCTATTACAAGTATTTTCAGAGCTCATGATAGTCTCAGAACAGATGTGGAGTATACGTAGAACAAGCATATGTGTCACCTCTGGCTCTCCTTTTAACTAAAAATTGTCCTGGTTGAGAAGATAAATTGAAGGTGGTGGGTGGATGAGGTGTGGTGCAGGAGAACACCAGATTAGATAACCAGGCAGTTTTCCTAACTTCAGCCTCAAGCATGTGCTTCCTTTTTAAATACAAATGAATTGGGAGGAAATTGAGGGACTTGTGAGGCTGAATATTCTTGACTTTTGCTGTTGTTGTTAAACCCTTGCAGTTTGCCAAGTCCTTTCACCCTGATTGTAATTCTCTAAGGGAATTCAATCCCATGTGTTTCTGGTTAGTTTGCACTTGAATTATCCAAAAGTTTTGTAAGAACCATTTAAAGTCTGAAAATCTTTGTGAAGCTTTTTTCTTTCTTTCTTTCCTTCTTTCTTTTTTTCTTCTTCTTTTTTTTTTATTTTTAGTGGTAGTGTGATGAAAAGAGGAAGTTGGGAAGTTAGGTAAAGAAGAGTGAGAAGAAGGCATTTTGAGTCAGAATCAGGATCACAAGGAAACCTCTCTAAAAAGGCAAAATTCACAAAGTAATCAAAGCAACTCTTAAAACATGAAATACATGTTGTTCAGTCTTTAGCGTAGTACAGTATAATTGCCTCAGTTTTGGACCTAATCTCTGCCTATAAGAAATGTCCACACATTTCATAAATATAGCATTTCTATAATACTAGATTTTAAAATACCTTCTTTTTTATTTCCAGATTAAAGTAGAAATTATTTTAAATGCTTGATCATATGTCATTGAATATTAACGACATAATGGGAATCTCTTGCCCATTAAATAAATGAATCACAGAGAACTTCCCAAAGGAGAGACATCAAAGGAACATTAAGCAATGTAGAGATTACCAACGTGATCAGTCTTTGTCCAAAGGACCGAAAGGTTATGTATCAAATTCCAATATGTGTGCAGTAATATCATCTGCTGAGTATATTTGAAAGTTAATGGTTGTATATAAAAATAAAATAAAAGTTTGTAGCATCATTACATTTTAAGAAGCATTCCAAGTGTATTGTCCCATGTAGAAATGCTCACAAACTAATGACAAGCCATGCTCAAAAACTCCCTTTTGTCCATTTTTTTTTTTTCTGGCTAAGTTTCAGTGTCTCAGATCCCTGGCTGAGAGAGCCAATGTATCTGGAACTCAGGGAGAGGCCTGCTTACCTCACTGGCTCTGCACGTTACAGGTTGTATTTGGTCCAGGCTTACTCTGTTGGATTTGTATCTGAGGATAGTGAATACAGCAACTTAAAATTATGAAATAAAACTTCCTTATGAGACATTATTTCTTAACTTTCTGAAGGTTGACACCAGGATACATCCAGGATTTGAGCACACCTCTCTCGGTTCACAGCCCTCTACTCCTAGTCCGAGCCATCACCAACTGCATTCAGCATCCTTAATTTGGAACAAAGGACCTCACCGCCATCATAGTAGAATTAACTTGTAATGAAATTCATGCCTACTGCAGTCTATGAACAGGCCAGGATTTTATAGAATGTACTTGGTTCCTTTGGGAAATATGTTTATTTTTGAGTTTTTGAGCAGATGCATTTTTGCAGTTGAGTAGCAGCTTGCCAAGAAGTTCTGAAATTTAGCCGTTTTAATAAGAAAAACCAAAATAGTGGTATAAGTAAGTTCTTGACCATCTGTTACTACTCTTACAGAGAAGATTACTGCCTTGGGTGGGAGGGAAGAATACAATAAATTCTTAGGTGCCATGCAGTTCTAAGATTCTACAATTCGAGCACCTCAGATTCATTTATTATTTCACGTAACGTTTACTGTATTTTGGGTCTAGCTATGCATAGATTTGTGCTATTTGAGATGCATAACTAAGCTTCTCAAGCTTCACTACTCCTCTGCCTTCACTGATATCTTTTCTCCTTAATCCCTGACGTTCAAAATATATTTAAAGGAAGTGGGAGATGGGGGAGGAAATGCTTCCCACGTCACATTATAAACAAGGCCTAAAATAAAAATCTGTTAAGGAGAGAATACACAGCAGTTTTAAGTTTTAATTTTCACTAAGGTGGAAATGATGGATAGTAGAGCCTACTCAGTCAGCAAATTGTGATAGCAGACACTAAACAGCCCTGAAGGTGAGGAGGGACACTCACAAGGGAAGGACACCCACCTAAAATAGAGGGTGGGAAATTATACCGTTTGCTTTAGGATTGGTCTGTCTTGTTTTATAGGTGGGAAGGTATTACATTCACCCCATATCTTTAGATGTGATCGTTAAGTATCCCAAAGTGTAGTAGAGTCCCCATAAGTGGTTTGAATGCCACCTATTTCTCTTTGCAAACCTTGGGATTATTTTCATTAGGTAAAACAAGAGCAACAAATATTTAAGTTTTGCACTTGATTACATGCTACAGGGCATGGAAAGAAATACGAAAGGTAACAGCCAGTTTAAATACAGTTAACGCAGAAGGAAAGAGAAAGTTAATCTCAAATATACATTGTCATCCTAATGCATTAAGACCAAAAAAGTATTTTTTTGCATCAAATTAAAAAATGTGATCCTTATCATATTTATTTTTCACAACATTTCTATTTATCGATCCAAGGTAGGCTACTATTTAATCAAAACATAATTAATAGTAGCAAATACTGAACTATATCACAGGCATAGGGGCAAATTGGTTTCCATTCTTTACAACAGGCCACTTATGACCCTATTAGGAGATGTTTTAAAGGCGTTTCTTAGCATTTTGAACAAAATATTTGTACTCCCTACTGAAAATAGCTTAATATGAAGTCCTAAAGGAATTCTGTCTGCCTCATAAAATTGCTTTTAGAGTGTTCAGTTTCTGGCTTCCTCCTTTCAAATGCACAGTGAATATATATTCTAACCCCAAATCCGAATTTTAGATAAATATTTCTCTTTCTACTAGGCAATGGTAGACTTTTGCCTAATTCTTTCAGCAGGGGACATTTTGCTACATTGAAATACTCAATCAATTAATCCATAATTTTAAGTGGCAAAATATAAATTAATAACTCCTCCTCTGATTCCTAATGTACTCAACATAATTTCCCTTTTCATATATGAAGACATTTGTACATGCTCTGCCATCTATATGCTAGCCTGACAAATCATGTGCTATGACTGGTTTTTTTTTTTTTTTTGAGACAGAGTCTCACTCTGTTGCCCAGGCTAGAGTGCTGTGGTGTCAGCCTAGCTCACAGCAACCTCAAATTCCTGGGCTCAAGGGACCCTCTTGCCTCAGCCTCCTGAGTAGCTGAGACTACAGGCATGCGCCACCACATCCAGCTAATTTTTCTCTATATTTTTAGTTGTCCAGCTAATTTCTTTCTATTGTTTTAGTAGAGACGGGGTTTTGCTCTTGCTCAGGCTGGTCTTGAACTCCTGAGCTCAAATGATCCCGAGCCTCGGCCTCCTAGAGTACTAGGATTACAGGTGTGAGACGCCGCACCCGGCCAGGATTGACTGTGGAGAGGGTGACCACAAATTACAGCCCTACCACTTCCCTGCTATGTAACAAGCCACTTACCCTTTGTAATGACTTGATTTCCTGGTCTGTAAAATAGGCTCGTAGTGGCAACCAGCAGAGAGAATTGCTGCCGGGAGTAAATGAGAGAGCGAACATAAAGTTTGCTCCATAGCACCCAGCCTGTGGAATGCTCTCAGTAACTGTGAGTGATTTTTTTCTTCTTCTTAATTAATTCTATACCTGGATTTTTTTTAAACCACATCATACTTTTATAAAAGGAATACTTTCTGTTCTTACTTAATAAAACTTAACTCTTGTGTAAGTAATAATTATAGACTGTCAATTTGTGACTAAATGCAGGATATAGTGAGGCCACTATCTAGTCAATGCAGGGTTTCTGGACAGCCAATCTAAACAATTTACAATCTAAAGTGGACCTTAAGATTAATTTTTGTAATTCCAAAAATAGGAGTGGTTGTTACACAGTATAATAGCAAATTTGACCTCTGAAATCTCTGAATAAAGGCATAGTTATGGCTCATTGTATACTTCAGTTCTCATTTTGATACATTAACAATTTATTAAGATAAGCATTAAGATAATTATTAAGATAAATAAAATAAACACTGTGGGAAAGTGCATTTGGTATTTCAAACCTTCCTTGAACTATTTTACATATGTCATTCATTATGCTTCAAGTTCTGAAAGATCAAACCAAATAAGATGAAAGAAATTGAGATCATCAGTTTTTCCCTCTCTACCAGACTATTTCCATCACCAAACAATACAGGAACATTGTCTCCTGTCTTAAACATACAAACAGATAAACAAACCTTCTTTGACTCTATGCTTTCCTCTAATAACCACCCTAATCCTCTGTTCCCTTTTATGACTAAACTCCTCTCTGGGGCTGTCTTGTCCTAACAACTGCACTCACTGAAAGTTCTCTTATCAATGTCACTAAAAACGCCCGCATTGCCAAATCCCATGTCATCCTTCATTTCTTCATCTTTGACTCCGTTTATGACTTGGCCTCTAGCGCACTGCTCTGTCCTATCCCTCTGATCTCTGAGCGCTGGAAAGTGGCGGGGTCAGGCTTTACGTACTCTCTCTTCCTTCTCTGTCCTTGCTCCCTGTGTATCTTCATCCAGGGATCTGCTTTTAAATATCTCCATATATAGATGACCCCAAAGTAAGTCTCCAACACTGACCATGAGTTACAGATGTGTATATTCAACTGTTGACTTCATATCTTCACCTAAATGAAATACAGATGTACCTCAGAGATATTGCGGTTTCAGTTCCAGACCACCACAATAAAGGTAATATCTCAATAAACCGAGTAAAAGAAATTTTTTGGCTTTCCAGTGCATATGTAAGTTATGTTTATACTATACTTTATTAAGTGTGCAATAGCATTATGTCTAATAAAAACTGTATATACCTTAATGAAAAATACTTTATTGCTAAAAAGTACTTACAATCATTGGAACCTTCAGTGAGTTGTCATCTTTTTGCTGGTGTAAGATCTTGCCTCAATGTTGATGACTTCTGTTGATGATCGCGGCGGTGCTTGCTGAAAGTTGGGGTGGCTGAGACAAATTTCTTTATAAGACAATAATGAAGTTTGCCACATCAATTAACTCTTCCTTTCATGAAGGACTTCTCTGCAGCATGTGATTCTGTTTGATGGCATTGTGCCCACAGTAGACTCTCTCTAAAAATTGGAGTCAGTCTTCTCAAATCCTGCTGCTTCTTTATCAACTAAGTTTATGGAATATTCTAACTCCTTTGGTGTCATTTCAACAGTGTTCACAGCATCTTCTCCAGGAGTAGATGCCAGCTCAAGAAACTGCTTTATTTACTCTTCCATAAGAAGCAGCTCCTCATGCATTCAAGTTTTATCATTAGTGCAGCGATTCAGTCACATCTTCAGCCTCCACTTTTCATTCTAGTTCTCGTGCTATTCTACAACATCTGCAAGGACTTCCTCCACCGAACTCTTGAATTCATCAAAGTTATCCATGAGGGTTAGAACCAACTTCTTCCAAACTCTTGTTCATGTTGATATTTTGACCCCCTGTGAATCATGAATGTTCTTAATGGCCTCTAGAGTGGTGGATCCTTTCTAGAAGGTTTTCAATTTACTTTACCCAGATCTGTCAGAGGAATCACTATCTACAGAAAATATAGTTTTACAGAATGTATTTCTTGAGTAAGACAACTTAAAGCCAAAATTACTCCCAGAGCCATAGGCTGCAGAATGGATGCTGTGTTAGCAGGAGTAAAAACAATATTCATCTCCATCAGAGCTCTTGGGTGACTAGGTGCATTGTTAATAAGCAGTAATATTTTGAAAGGAATCTTTTTTTCTGAGCAGTAAATCTCTATAGTTTAGAGATTTCTAAATCTCTAGAGCTTAAAATATTCAGTAGATCATGCTGTAAACAGATGTACTGTCATTCAAGCTTTGTTGAATAGTTTATAGAGCACAGGCAGAATAGACTTAGCATAATTCTGAAGGGCCCTAGGATTTTCATAATGTCCAATGAGCATTGGCTTCAACTTAAAGTCACCAGTTGCATTAGCCCCTAACAAGAGAGCCAGCCTGTCCTTTGAAGCTTTGAAGTCAGGCATTGACTTCTCCCCTCTAGCTATGGAAGCCCTAGATGGCATTCTTCCAATAGAAGGCTGTTTTGCCTACATTGAAAATCTGTTTAGTGTAGCCACTTTCACAATGATCTTAGATAGATCTTCGGCATAATTTGTTGCAGCTTCTACATCAGCACTGGCTGCTTCACCTTGCACTTTTGTGTTATGGAGATGACTTCTTTCCTTAAACCAATCTCTACCAGCTCCCAAGTTTTCTGCAGCTTCCTCACCTCTCTCAGCCTCTGATACAGTTGAGGCGAGTTAGGTTAGGGCCTTGCACTGGTTTAGGCTTTGGCCTAAGGAAATGTTGTCATCTGATCTTCTATCCAGACCACTAAAAATTCCTCCATATCAGCAATAAGATTGTTTCACTTTTTTTTTTTTTTTTTTATCATTATGTGTTCACTAAAGTAGCACTTTTAATTTCCTTCGAGAACTTTTCCTTTGTATTTACAACTTTGCTGTTTGGCACAAGAGGCCTAGCCTTCTATCTGTTTCAGCTTTCCACATGTCTTCCTAATTAAGCTGAATCATTTTTTAGCTTTTGATTTAAAGTGAAAGATGTGTGACTCTTCCTTTCACTTGAACACTTAGAGGCCATTGTAGGGTTATTTAATTGGCCTAATTCCAATATTGTTGTGTCTCAGGGAGGCCCAAGGAGAGGGAGAGAGACAGGGACAGCTGGTTGGTAGAGCTGCTAGAAAACACACACAACGTTTATCATAAAGTTTACTGTCTTATATGGGCATGGTTCGTGATGTCCCAAAACGATTACAATAGTAACATCAAAGATCACTGATCACAGATGACCATAACAGATATAATAATAATGAAAAAGGTTTAAATATTGTGATAATTACCTATATGTGACTCAGAGACATGAAGTGAACACTTGGAAAAATGGTGCCAATAGACTTGTTCAAGAAAGGGTTGCCACAAATCCTCAATTTGTAAAAAGCATAATATCTGCAAAGCACAGTAAAACAAGGTACGCCTGTGTAGGAACTTCAAACTTACTTTGTCAATAATAGGACCCTTGGTTTCCTTCAAACTTCCTCCTCCTAAAGTTTTTTTCATCTCAGGCAATGGAATATATTTTTCTGACCTATTTGACCAAACCAAACCAAACAAGTTTGGAGTTATCATTGCATTTCATTTTTCTCTCATATTCTATATCCAGTTCATCAATAAATCCTTTGGCTCTATCTTCTAAAACATCTAGCACTAACTGCTTCTCACCACCTTCACCACTAACACCCGAGTCCATGGCACCATCATCTCTCACTTGGATTATGAAAACAGGCTTCTGTTTGTCCTTCCTGATTCTGCCTTGCCCTCCTCTGGTTTATGTTTGGACAGTTGCCAGAATGATCTATCTAAAATAAGATTATGTTTCCCCTCTGCTAGAACTTCCCAAAGGCTTCTCATCTCACTCTGAAAAGCCAAATTCCTTATGATGTCAGTCCTATCTGACAGCATCACCACATATAGGGAAATCCTACAGAGAACAGGATAGATAATCAAATTTTCCAAGTTAAGTTAGTAGAAACATAATGTTCTAGTTAGTGATTTTAGGAGGACATGTGTGGGTCACCAAGTCATTGTGAAAAAACAACAGATAAGATAAAGGAGAGGAAATTGCAAAAAAAGTGTATTCTTATAGTCTCAGGAGTGAGATGTACCAAAAACTTAATGAATTTGATTTATAATTAAGCATAGAGTAGTTACACTAAATAATACTAAAAATTGAACTAAGTGATACTAAAGTACTTACCATTCCTAACTACCTTGGTTATGGGGTCCTAATATTATTAACACTTACATAATAATCAGAAAGGTCACATGCAATTAATCAGTAGCTGAATAATGGAAGTCTAGGTCATTGTACTTGGGAAAAAGGATAAAAGGGGAGTTAGAGGTGGGGTTCATGCATAGATAAAAGATGAGCTCATAAGACAGTTTGAGATCTTGCTTTTGTGATTGGTTAGTTGGGTCTGAAGCACTGCTCAGTGACCTGTGAATTATGAGTTTTTCTAGTCTGTCTGTTGGGAACAGGCATTGTTCCGGGCTCTGTGTAAGCATATCTTCCAATCTGTTAGCATGGTATATATGGATTATCTTTTTATTGTATATGACCTCTTCAATTTCTGTTAGAAAATTTATATATATATATATATATATATATATAATCTTTTGTTGAGTTTATTCCTTGGGACTTCACTTTTTTATATTCTCAGTTATATCTTTTAAATTTAGTTACTAAATTTTTTGTTGTTGCTATACAAAATGAAGTTAACTTTTTATACTGATTTTGCATCCAGCAACCTTTAACATTCTTATTAATTCTAATAATTTGTCTATAGGTTCTTTTGGCATTTGTATGAACATAATCATTTTGCTAACAAAAATTGAGAGTTTTATTTCTTTATCCCATTTTTAAAATCTTTTGTCTTTCTATTATCTTAATGCTTTGGCTAGGACCTCTAGTACAATGTAAAATAAAAGTGATAATAGTGTTTGCCCCTGGTCTCTAAGTGAAAGCTTTGTAAATATTTTTATCAGCATAAGGACGTTCTCTTCTATCCCAAAAGATTAGTAAGGTTTTGTTTTGTTTTGTTTTTTGTATTTTTAAAGTAATAAATTCATGGTGAATTTTATAAAGTGATTTTCTTGCATTTATTAAGACAATTATATGATTAATCTATTAATGACATGAATTACATGAACTGTTTTTATATTGTAAATCAACTTTGCATGGCTAGGATAAACCAACTTGGTCGTGCTGTAATGTTCCTCTTAAAATATTGCAGAATTCATTTGGCTAATATGTGATTTAGGATTTTCGCATGTAGATTCCTGAGTGAGTTGACCTGCCCTGCCATTTTCTTTCTCATGCTGTCTTCGGATTTGGACATCAAGGTTATGCTGGCATCATAAAATGAGTTAGGGAGTGTTTCTTATTTTTATATTCTTGGGAGGAATTTATGCAATGTGGCAATATTTGTTCCCACAAAGTTTGGTTAGATTCAGTAGTGAAGCCATCTTTGTCTGGTGTTTTTATTTTGTGAAGAATTTTGCCAAATGATGCAATTTCTTTAACTCTTCTAAAAAAACTCAGATTTTCTTATTCTTATTCAGTTTTAAAATATATCACCCTAGGAATTTGTTAATTTTATTCATATTTTCAAATTTACTAAAATAAAGTTGTTTATAGTATCTTCTTGCAATCTTTTAAATTTCTGCATCAGCCATACCTCTGTTTTTATTCCTGATATTGACTGCTTCTGCCCTTGCTCTTCTTTATTAATCTCATCATAGTTTTATCAATTTTATTAATCTTCATCAAGAGCCATTGTTTGGCTCTTTTGATTCTTTCTATTATATATGTCTTTTCCTATTCTTTTAAAAAAATAATTTATGCTGCTTTCTATTTTTTAGTGTGTTTTTACTTTTTAGATGATTGCTTAGCTTTAATTCTGAGCTTTTTTTTCTTTTCTAATATCACAGAAATTGAGACAAGTACTACTTTACCCTTACCCCTTAAGTTTTGATGTGAAGTACTTTCATTATTATTCAGCTTTGAATATTTTGTGATATTAATTATGATTTTATCTTTGACTCATGGGTTATTTAGTAGTGATTTCCCTCCAAAGTTATTAACTTTTTCGTTATTCTTTTGTTTTGACGTTTAAATAACTTTCACTCTAAATAGGGAACGTGACCTGCATGCCTTAGTTCTTTCAATTTTGTTGTCACCTTTTGTCACCTTTTGCTTTTGTATCAGAATGTGGCCAATTTTATAGGTTTTATGTACACTTGTAAAATTTTTATAATTTGCAGTTGGTGGGTATAGTGTTCTACATATGTCCATTAATTCATTTTGTTAATTATATTTTTCACATCATCAATATCATGTTAATTTTATTTCACCCACTGTTCCTTTTGCTGTAAGAGGAATATGCTAAAATCCCTCACTATTATTATGCATTTATTTTTTTCTTGTCTTTCTCTAAATTTTTGATTTACATATTTTAAGGCTACGTTGATAAGTGCATAGAGGTTTATATTATATGTAAACTATTATATTTTCTTGAGTTATAAAATCTTTAAGCATTATCTAGTGACGTTTTTAATCTCTCTTAATGCTTTTGCTATTAATCTATTTAGAGTGATACTAGTACTTTACCACCTTCTTGTTGCTTAGATTTTGATTTTATATGTTATTTTAAAAATCATTTTACTTTCAAATTTTCTGAGTCTTTAGGTTTCAAATTTATCTCTTATAAACAGCTCTGGGCTTTTGTCTTTTGTTCCTTGCACCTCGTGAAGCTGAAACATTGTAGATAAAATGCAACCTCATCTGCAAATGCCATGAGAGTGAAAGTTGGCTGCAGAACCCCGCTTACCTTTCTGGATCCCTGCTTTCCCTCACTGCTGAAAATGACTTATGACCTTGTAATTCAAAAATTATTTTTAAGAACATGTAACTCAGGATTATTATCTTGTTTCAGTAGGAGAGTTGATCTAGATAGTTTTCTATATTATAATAAATTAGTAAATTAGTAAAATTTTGATTGAACTTTATGATTTAGTTATAAGATGTGATAATTCATATATGTTAAATAATTATTTTATTTATTGATGACATTTAAATTTTTCTTGATGTTTTATTAAGATTCACTTTACATATAGTAAAATTTACCTGTTTTAATGTTTAGTTCTATAGGTTTTGACATAGTTTTGTGGTTTTTTATTTTCTGGTGTAGGTTTTTTTTGTGTATGTGTAACCACCATCACAATAAAAAAATAATAATTTAGTCACCCCAAAATATTCCCCCATGTCCCTTTATAGTTAACTCTTTTCTCTACCTCCCACTTATGACAATCACTATGTCCCTCTAGAGTTTTACTTTTTTTCAGAATGTCATATAAATGGAGTCATCTGGTATATAGTCTAAATCTGGCTTTTTTTTTTTTTTTACTTAGAATAATGCATTTATGACTTGTCCATGTTGTGTGCATCAATAATTGATTATTTTTTATTCCTGAATAGTATCCAATGGTATAGACAAACCACCTACCAGGTGAAGAACATTTGTGTTGTTCCAGTTTGGGAAGATTAGAAATAAAGCTGTTATAAACTTTTATATACATGCTTTCATGTAAATAAAACTTTCATCCTTGAAATGAGAATGTTAGATTGTTAGATTTTATTGTATGTAAACACTTAACTTTCTAAGAAACTGGCAACCTGTTTTTCTAAGGTGGACATACTATTTTGCATCCCTACCAGCAATGTACGAGAGTTTCAGTTGCTCCATATGATCATCAGTATTTGGTATTGTTAGTGTTTTTGTATTTTAGCCGTTGTAATAGGCATGTAGTAGTATCTCATTAGAGCTTTCCATTTACTTCATAACTAATGACCTTGAGCATCTTTTCATGTCATTATTTGTCATATGAATATCTTCTTTGGTGAAATGTCAACTCAGAAATTTTATCCATTTTGTATTATGTTACTTTCTTAGTATTGAGTTTGGAGAGTCCTTTATATATCTTTAGCATAAGTCCTTTACCAGATAAATAGTTTGCAAATATTTTCTCCCACTCTGTGGCTTATCTTTCCAAATAGCAAAATAATTTAATTTTGTTGAAGTCAAATTATCAATTTTTCATTTATAAGTTACGGTTTCGGTGTCATAGCTAAGAAATTTTTGCCTCCTAGGTCACACAGATTTTCTGCAGTACTTATTTCTAAAAGTGCTATAATTTTAGATTTCACATTTAGGTATCAATCTATTTTGAGTAAATATTTGTATATGAGTTGGTTAAAGATCTCTCATTCCTTCCTTTGTTCCTCCTTGCCTTCCCCCTTTCCTTCCTTCCTTTCTCTCTCTCTCTTTCTCCCCTTATCTATCATCTATCTTTTTCTCTTCATATTGTCCATATTGTCTTAGTTCATTTATGCCACTATAATAAAATACATGAGACTATGAAACCACCATTTACAAATAACGGGGTGCAAGGTGAGAAGGGCCTATCTAAAAATAAGCTATAGGCCCAGCTAAAATAATGATAATAATTAGCCACTGTCCTCCTGTATACTTCTCTATGATTGTTACTCTGCAATCACATGGATGGTGGTCATAAAGATTCTCAGCTTTCTTCACAGATAACATCACCTTTTTGAAACCTAGAGGTAGTTTTGGAGATATCTTCTAGGTCCTGCATTCCAGCAGATTGGCTGACCCACTCAGGCAGCAGTCCATACCAAAGAACTGCCCCAATTGGTCTTATGACCCCCACCTAAGAACCTGGTCAACAAATAAGACAATTTCTACAGCCCTGATGGTTCTACCCCGAATTCAGCCAATTAGCAAACCTAATTGCCCTTTGCTCCACCAAACTATCCTAAAAAATTCTGTCTTCCAAATTCTCGGGGGGGTGGATTTGAGAAATTCCTCCCTTCTCTCCGCTTAGCGCTATGCAGAATTATTACTCTTTCTCTGCTGCAAACCCTGCTGTCTCAGTGCATTGGCTTCCTCTTGGGCAGTGGGCAAATGAACCTGGTTGGGAAACAACAACTAGGTAATTTATAAAGAACAGAAATTTATTTCTCACAGTTGCAGAGGCTGGGAAACCTAAGATCAAGAGGGCGTCAGATTTGCTTGTCTGAGGAGGGCTGCTCTCTGCTCCCAAGGTGGTGCCTTGTTAATGCAACCCACTCCAGAAGGGCAGAACACTGTGTCCTCATAGGGCAGAAGGTGGAAGGGCAAGAGAGCCAATTGCTGAGTGAAGCCTCTTTTATAAGGGCCTTAATCCCATTCACCAGAGAAGGAGCCCTAATCACCTCTTAAAGGCCCCACCTCTTAATACTATCACATCTATCATTAAGTTTCAACACCTAAATTTTGGAGGGGACATATTCAAACCATAGCATATGTAGATATCAAAATTGTTTAAGCATTCATTGCTTCTCCACTGAATTGCTCTCTTACCTTTTTTTGAAAATTAATTGAACATGTATGTGTAGGTTTAATTCTAGACTCTGATTCTGTTCCATTGGTAAAAGAAAGTCCATTCTTTCATCAACACCACATTGCCTAGCTTTGTCTTGAAATCAGGTAATACAGGTCCTCCAACTTTGTTCTATTTTGAAATTGTCTGGCTATTCTAGTTTATTTGCCTTTCCATACAATTTTAGAATCTAAAAAAAAAGATTCTGGGATCTTTAATTGAATTTGTATTGAATCTGTCAGTTTGGGAAGAATTGACATCTTCTAATTTATGAAAACGGTATATATTTCGTTATTTAGTTCTTCATTTATTTTTTTCATCAGTATTTTGTAGCTTTTATTTTACACAACTTGTTTATTTTTTGTTAGTTTTATACCTAACAAATTCATGTTATTTGGCATTTTAAGTCTAAATGATGCAGTTTTAAAATTTCAACTTCTAATTTTTCATTTCTAGAATGTAAATTTGTGATTGAAGTTTGTGCATGGATATTTTATCCTGCAGCCTTGCTCAGCTCACTTATTAGTTCTAGCAGCTTTTTTGTAGATCCTTTGAGATTTTCTGTGTAAACAATGTAGGATCTCCAGTATGATGTTAAGTAGGAGTGATAAGAGCAGACATGCTTGTTTTGTTTTTGATCTTAGGTGAAATTGTTTAGTCTTTCACCATTAAGTATGATGCTAGCTCTAGTTTTTTGGCTTTTTTTTTTTAATGGATGCCCTTATGAGGTTAAAGAAGTTCTCTTCAATGCCTAGATTGCTGAGAGATGGTGTTCCTACCATGAATAGACATTAAATTTTGTCAAATATTTCTCTGCACCTATTGAGATTATCATCTGGGTTTCTTTTCTAATATGATGAGTTACATGGATTGATTTTCAAATGTTTAATCTGCTCTGCATTTCTATAATTAACCCCATTTATTCATAGTGTATTATCCTTTTTATATATTGTTGAATTTCATTCACTAAAATTTTCTTAAGGTTTTGTACCTGTGTTCATGTCAGGTATTTAATGCTGTGTGCTTACCTTTTCTTGTAACATCTGGATTCTGGATTTTGGATTAGGGTAATGCAGGCCTCTTAGATGAGTTGGGAAGTACTTACTTGTCTTCAATTTTCTAGAAGGGTTTGTGCAGAATTTGTTTTATTTCTTTCTTAAATGTTTGGTATGATTTAACTGTGAAAATTTTGGTGCCTGGAGTTTTCTGCGTGGAAATCTTTAGACTATAAATTAAATTTTTCTAGTAGATATAGAGCTGTTCTGATTATCTATTTCTCCTCTACCTGGGATTCCTTCCATTCATGGCCCCACCCCGGCCTCCTCCTCCACAAGGGTAACTGCTACAAGTCCTTTAAGATCAGCTCATTTCTCACTTTCTCAGAGTTTTCCCTGACATGCTCCCCTCCTTCAAGATTTCCTCCCTAATGCCCGTGATACCCTGTGCATGACTGTTTTTGATCTTATCACACTATATGAGAACTTTCTGTTTATGAATTTTTTCCAACAGACTATGCAATTGAGGGCAAGACCTGTGTTGTTTTTACTATCATATCCTTAGTACCTATACAAAAAAAGCATGGACTTCATTTATATGTACATCTATTATACAAATATGTAATTCCCACATGTGTACATATGCATGGATATATTTTTATATATGTATATTTACATTACATATGCATATATCTATATATAAAAATATAAATGCATACATATTTATATACATGCAAATATATGTGTAAATGTGTATGTACATATGCACATATACATATATATATGCATATATATGTACAAGTCAATCTATTTTATCAGTTCCTTAAAACAAATTTCATATATATCATAATTTATTGAAGTCACTGCCTGTGCTTGACCTTGTAAAATTTAGAAAACATTTGGAAAAATTATTTGACCCCATGAAGTTAGCTCTTGTGAGGAAAGCCAGGTTAAGAGCAATGTCATTTCCATCTTTTCTTGGACTTAATTGAAAGAATATAGAGCAATGTATTTATCAAGCCTATTATGACTATGGGGTCATCTATATATTCACACAAAAGTGTCTAGTTTTCTTCCACATTTCTTTGAGTTCCCTTTAGCATTTTCCTTTCTAAAAAACAGGCTATATAACTGGGCACATTTTAATGCCACAATTAGTCATGGATACGGTGATTCATCGGGTTGGCTTAAAAAGCGAAAGCAGCCTTGCCCTTCCTAAGCGTTGACTGTTGGCAACTCTCTCTTCCCTGCTCTGAATCAGACGTGTATTTGTTTGAGTAATCAAGAAAGAACTGTCTGTCTTGTGACCTTAGAGGCTGGTGAAAGAGAGCAACTGAGTGTTTTTGGCAAAGGAAAGTTAGCAGAACAATGCAAACCTGTAGACCAGAGAGCACCCTGCTTGGCTGCTCACTCTGGGCAGACTTGAATGTCACGGAATCCTCTGATTGCCTGCAGGATTTTTCACCCTCTGCAAAAAAACCATTTTAATATAAGCAGAATAGATTTCAGGTCTTATAAAAAACCATTCTTAAATGCTCTCTGTGTTCATTTTGTTAAATTCTATACCATCTATTAAGACCTGCAGTCTTTCTGAAATGAGCATTTGAATCTGACTGTGATAAGAGCCAGTAAGAGACAGCTTTACACATGGACACCACTGGGAAGAAAGGACACCAAATAACCCTGCTGGGGAATGAATGTATCAGCCTGATGCAAATTAGGTGAGGCAATTGGACCACACAGAAGGGATGTTGAAACCATTTCAAAGATGAGTGAGGGGGTGAAAGCCAGTGAGCCCAAGAACTTTGAATGAAATGACAGACCTTATGACAATGAAGCCAAAAGAATCTGGCGAAAGAAAAGGATTCACATCTTATAATGAATTCACTCATCGTGTTTGCCTGTTAATCAATGGGTGTTTTAAAGATACCAGTTGGAGGAACTCCAAATATCCACTTTTAAAGATGCCTATTAGATTAGTTACAAGAGGGTCTCTCTCTCTCTTCTCTCTCTTTCTCTCCCCACCTCCCTCCCTCTCTCCCTCTATCACTTTTTTTCTTGTTAGGGTATACAGGAGATCATTAGAAGGCCAGATGTAGGTACAAACCACCATGCAGAAAAACATCCCAGTGGACTCCTCCCTGCCCTGTGTTTGACATTCTTGAACTCTTTAAACAATCCACAACAATCTTTTGCTTGCCTGGGGAAACCTATTCCATTAGTAAAGTTGAGCTGGTTACACACCTTCTTTGACTCATGTTCCCAAGTGATCTTATTCCAGATATGATTTGGGGACAGTTGTACGTGCTGTTCTGATATCTTCCTAAAAGGAAATTATTTTGGAAGTAAGTCACTGATAAAATCAACTCAGGAAAATGCACTTTGCAAATATGAAAAAGTTGGCATTAAAGGCCACCCTGTAAAAATACTAATGATTATTTTTATTGATAGTAGTGTTAAATAAAATTTATGGAGGCCATTGTTTTGGACTAAGTTCCTGCACTAGGCCCAAGAGAACAGACCAAACCAGAATGGAGTCACCGGTTCTAAGCGCCACGTAATGAAACTGGACTTTAACATGGGCTGGCTTTTCCAAAAAACAAGAGATTCACAGCAACCAATCACAAGGGGCCCAGTTAACCTGGGCCAGAATGATAAGAATGCACTGTCTGCTTTAACCCTGTAAGAAAGTGACTTTGAAACAACAAATCTGCTATTTATTTCTTGTTTCAGCTTTCTTACAGCTTCCCTGCCTGTAAAACTCACTTCCTCTGCTCAGCTTACCAGAGTGCCTTTCCGTTTCACAGATGGGATGCTGTCTGATTCATGAATTGCTAATAAAAGCCAATTAGATCATTAAACTAAATTTGCTGAAATTTTGCTTTTTGACAGTAGTTATGATATACTAATGATATATCTTTAAGGGAAAAGTAAGAATCCCTTATTTGAGAAATGCAAGACAGAAAAAGTTTTACATAATTATATTCAAAAGAATTATCTAGGAAGTTACTGAAAAGACAATGTTCTATATAAAACAAAACATGAAAGGCTAATATAAAGGGAACAAAATTTAATGTTATAAAGGAGACAAACAAAAATCAAGTTTCTATGCATGTCTCAACATGGAGGAAATTTTTTCCCCTGGCTTCTTATTTCTATATGGAGAAACGTGCTTAAACATGTCTGTCCCAGCTCTAGCCGTCCTGAGTCACTCCTCCCTATAAGGGTTGAGCTAACCACGGCAGACTCTGCCCTGTGGGGACCATCTGGGGAAAGCCTGCCATTCTCTGGCTCTGCCTTGGACTCTGTGCTCTGACTGTCTCCTTTAGGAGTTAAAGTTGAAGCCAGTTATGGCTGTAGATCTAAAGTGATGTTCTTAAACCTACCCTCTATGAGGCCACTGGTCTGACTCTCCCTATATCTTTCAATTGGTTTTGAATTCAGGCAGGAAACAGAATGATTGTTTATTGATCCTGCTAAAGATCAAATAGCTGATTAAGTAAGAAAATTATGTGAGACGCAAGAGGTGTATCTAAGTAACAATCAGAAAAATTAAAAAGAATTTATTGTCCTAAAAAGAAACAAAACCATAAAAAGTATATAAACCAAATCCTTTCACATTTGTTTGTACTGATGTGTGACACCAGAAAGGCTGATGTATAAAAGAGAACCAGCATAAGGCTTCACTGACCAGAGAAGTGACCAGAGAAGAACTGGAACTTCAAAAAAGCCTAAAAGGAGAAAAGAATTATGAATTTGCTTCTCCCTCCTCCTTATGAAGAAAAGTAATGCAGCTATTTCAGAGGGAAGCATGGCAGTAGACATTGTGAGACCATGCAGCAAAACCTGATTCCAGACTAAGGGAAATTGACTCCAGGCTTTAAATAAGGGTCAATCACTACATGGCACATGAGATGTCATGAGGCTGTGCTTGAAAAACTTCCCAATGAGCCAGAGAAGGGAGTGTTTTCTATGGGCAGGAAAGAGCCTCTCCTCAGAGAAAAAGAGAAAGAATTAAGGGGGTAGTTGCAAGAGAGTTAGAGGCTGGAGAGAAAGAAGGGCCAAATGATGGGCGTGGAAAATGGATTGACCAAAGACAGGCAGAGCATACATTTCTTAGATGCAGTACTATTTTTATCTGGACTAACAAAGAAAGTGATGACTTCTTAATGCTTTATTATAAACTGAGCACTCCTCATTGAAAACCCTGCATTCAGTGTGGAAGGACAAGAACAACTCAGTGAGGACATTAGAACAACAATCTTTGCCTAAATAACAAATGACTGAGATTCAGACATTTCCACGGCTGCTTTCTCTGACAAACATGCCTTCTCCTCCACCAC
This sequence comes from Lepilemur ruficaudatus, assembly GCA_963574885.1. NCBI lineage: Eukaryota > Metazoa > Chordata > Mammalia > Primates > Lepilemuridae > Lepilemur > Lepilemur ruficaudatus. Next base: position 62,115 of record CAUYRT010055036.1, read on the forward strand.
TATCCCCATGGAAAAAGAGAACTGGCCAACTTCTACTCATCCAAAATGCTGTTTAAATGGCATCTCCTCCAGAAGACATTCCTCTACCCCTTCAATTCCCACTCCCCAGCAGCCTTACACTGCCTCCTCTCAGATTCAGACGGGTTGACCCAGTCTTTAAGAACTTGAGCTCTACAGTCAAAACAATCTCTGCAATTTTCTGTCTGCAAGATCTTGGGCAAGTTATAGGTCATTAAATATGAAATGTCTGACTCCGAATCAAAAGTGTACTTTATTATATTTCAAACAAGAAGCAGTACAATTAATTAAAGTATACGCCTAATCTATTGACACAGTTTTGCCATCTTAATAGTAGCTTGTTTATGCCAGCAGCGAAGAAGCCTGGAGAGTGAATGGCAATGAAATCGCGAAAGGCATTTTCCACAGCTTGTTGACAATTGAGTATTTTTCCTTGCAAGAAGTGGTCCAAAGCCTGGAAGAAGTGGTAGTCAGTTGGTACAAGGTCTGGTGAATACAGTGGATGACAGAGAGTTTCCAAGTCCAGCCTCTGTAGTTTGAGCAGCGTTGTTTATGTGACATGTGGTCATGCACTGTCTTGTAAGAGGATTGGCCTGTTTCTGTTGACCAACCTAGGCTGCTTAATCCCAAGCATCCTCATCATTTCATCCAACTGGTTGCAGTAGACATCAGCTGTAATCAGTTGATCAGTTTTCATGAAGCTGTAGTGGACATCATTAGCTTTTTTTTGATGAATATTCAGTTAGGGATTGTGTTTCAGCATTTCATCTTTATCCAACTATTGTGCAGAACTCTTGTGATTGTCAAAAAGAATACATTTTGCATCATATGTAACAATACGGTGTAGAAATGGTTGGCCTTTATGTCATGACAGCAAAGAAAAGCAAGTTTCGAGGCAATTTCTCTTCTGATGCTTATTTAATTCATGTGAAACCCATTTATTCAGCTTCTTTACCTTGCCCATTTGTTTGAAATGGTCCAATATTATTGGAATAGTAACATCAAACCTTGCTGCTAATTCATGCATAGGTTGAGATGGATTCGCTTCCAGTACAGCTTTCAGCTCGTCATTATCCACGTTGGTCTCAGGTCACCCATGTGGCTCATTTTCAGGATCAAAATCACCAGAACAGAACTTCTCAAATTATTGATGTACTGTGCGTTCATTAGCCACATCCTTCCCAAACACTTTGTTGATATTTCGAGCCGTCTGCACTGCATTGGTTCCACGACAGAACTCATTCTAAAATAATACAAATTTTTGACTTATTCATGGTTTCACAAAAATTGCTCTTAAAAAATTGAAAGATAATCACAAGGTAAAACGTGGGTTTGAAAGAATGGGGATGTACTTTCACAATAAAAATGAAACAAGAAGTGTCAATGTGAAGTATCAGAGGTATCAACTGTCAAACTTAGTACTTAAGGAAATCAAACATCTCATACTTAATAACGTAAAATTTCATCTCTCTTAACCTGAGTTTCTTCATGGATAATATCTGACAAATGATAGTACAGATTCCATAGGGTTGTTGTGAGACCTAAATAATGTACACAGAGCATTTGACCCAGTGCCCAGTACACTGAAAGATCTTAGTAAAATGTGGTTATGTAACTGGGCCAGTCTTTGTTCTCTAGCATGGCACTTGCCACACTATGTTTCAGTTTCTGTCTGCCTGTCCATCGGTGTGTCCATTTGTTTGCAGACTATGAATTGAAAGTTGAATCTCCAGTGCCTGGTGCATGAGGCCATAAATGTTTGTTGAATGAATTTAAAGAGTAAGCTTACCCCAGCCTCTACCAAAAATGGTGCTGATGTCTGTGGTTATATTTTAGAAATGATATGTCAGGTAAAAACCTGCCCAAGACAAACTATATCATTGCCTATTTAAAAAAAAAAATCTAAAAAACAAGATTCTACAAACTCCTTTGATAACATTCTCCAGTCAGCATTTTCTCTAAGCCAAACATACACTTCCACTTTAAAATGAAAGTCTATCACTTAATTTTTTACGTCAGTAGAAAAAGAAAACAGCTGCCTTCATTCCCTATAAAACGTCCTCTCACACACGTAAACATTCACACTGGCTCTCTTTCTCATACACCTCTTAGTTAAATAAACCTATTGCTTTAACCTTTTAAAATAGTCTTTTCTCTTCAAGCCTTTTAATAATTGTGGTTCTGAAAAGTATTGAGTCGCAAGCAGTGAAACATTTTTTGAAGTCTCAGAAGTGATTCATTTAAAATCTGAAGAAAGGAAACTCATTTAAAAACAGCCTGATTTTTTGAAGAGCTACATTTATTCAGCAATAGCGGTCTTCAAAACATCATTATTATACTTCCAAATATATTTTATATAATGGTTTTCAAAACATTATTATAATTCATATGATTCATTATTATTATATTATTGTATATTATTATTATAATATATATTATTCATTATTATATCATTAACCATTATTATAGGGGTCTTTAAGACATTGTTATACATATAATAATGTATGCTATAATAATATATACAATAATGTATATTGTTATATAGTATTATATTTAGGAATAACATATTAGTACTTTCAACCAGTTGTACTAGTTAGTCCTTTCTTTTATAAAAATATACTTAAATATTGGAATATTAAGTAAATATATTAAGAACCTTAAAATGTCTTATCCTTTGACATATTAACTACATTTCTAAACATCTGACCCAAGAAGAATTAACAGTAGGTTCATCATAACATGATTCAAAACAGTAAAATGTCAGAGACAACCTAAATTCTAACACTAGGGAAAAGGTTACATAGGATAAGAAATAATTTCCTTCAGAAAAATTATTGTACAACACAGTCTCTCCTAAAGAATAACAATGTCTTTATACATTATTATGTAGATATTTAAGACTACATTTTAAAGATTATTTTTGACATTGGAAAATTCATGATACAATATAGAATAAAAAACAACTAATTAAATTGTATATTCAATATAAAATTTTATTTAAAACAGCATTTAAAAATAATATTTAAATAAATATATTGTGGGAGGTATTTATCATATATGTGGCCTCTTATGGTGTAAGACTTAAAATTAAGGTTCAATAGTATGTGCTGTCTTGATATCTGGTAAAATTGGAAGAGTCTAGAATGACCTAACTGCAAGTTTCCCTTCCCACTCTGCTCCCATAAATAAGGTCCCCTAGTTAAACAATCCTCCTTATCGTGGGGACCAGGCACAGTTCCTGCTTATCTCTGAGCAATGAGCTTCCATCCTCTGCCAGCCCATGGAATTATTCAAACAGCTGATCGCATCCTCCTGTGAGAATCAAGAGTCACCCCACCCTTTTGATACTACTGCCTCTCCCCCAGCCCCTGCTCATTTATTCTGTTCCTGAGTGTAATCCTTGTGTGGCCCTGCATGGCATGCTGTGTCCCCCTCCCCCAGGCAGTGAGTACATATAATTAATAAACTGTTGTTGATTTTATCTGTCCAGCATTGAGAGTAATGTGTTCAGCCTTCCCCATGACCACAGGGCAGGAATCCCTCTTTCACCAATGGAATGAATAGAAGGCAATCAAACACCACCCCAAAACTATTAAGCACCCTTTGTATGTTTAGTGAAATTCTCACCAAGGTATGAAGAGTCACAGTCAGAAGCCATTTTCCTAGCTTTCCTTGTAACTAGGATGTTCATCTGTGACAAGACTTCCACCCATGCAGCTGCATGCAACTTTGACCTGGAATGTGAGAGATTAGACATTCAAGCTTTGCTTTCTTGATGAGTGTGGCAGTGATGGTATCTGGCCGTGTATGTGCAGCAGTGGTAGAAGGTCATTATTCAGTCCCAAACATCATCGTGGAAAGCTGTAGTACTGGTGAAGTTTCTCATATTGGAGTCAAGATGTGGCAAGAGTGGCATGGCTTGACATTGTTCCGAGCTGAGTGCCTTCTTATATTGGATCTCTGACCCTCACAGATCTCAGACATAATATCTTTTAATATATTCCTTTACTAGTCATAGCGGTGTGAACCGATTCTGCTATTTACAACTTAATACCCTGACCAAAATAATAAATGATACCAGAAGTTGGAGACATCCAGACCCTCAAGGAAATAGAAATCTGAAGTTATATGACCTGCTTATGTCTGAGGGCCTGGAGAATAAAACTGTTATCAGATGATGGGACTCTGCCAGCCCATGGCAAGCAGTGACAAAGCAATTAATTAAATGTTCATGGATTGCTTGGAATGATAGGCTGTAGGAAGTAAGTAAATGCCCAGTGCTCTGAAATAGTAGGATATGCATGAAAAATGCAGGCGTTGTGAGGTAGGCTGGTTGCTTCCAGTTGCACAGGAGAACTTACAGAAAGATAACATGCTCAACAGTCAAAATTTTTGGCTCCATGCATGCTGGTACAGATAATTTTCTTAATCATATGAAATGATCTTTTACAATTTCCAGTAATGGAACAGCTGAAAATACAACTCTAAATTTTATCCTGAGTGTCAGCAAATTACAAAATCAGTTTAACCTGTAGTCTTGCTCTCATGTTAGAGCATTTCTTTGGAAAAAGGAGAAATCTATGGATTAAAATAGAGCTAAACAGAGGGAATCAGATTATGATAGCACATAAAATCCCTAATTCCACAGAATTTCCTCTATAAGAAGCAGTAGCCCCTTCATCCTTTTGTCACAAGCCTCTCCCTGGATTGCTTGGAGACTTGTAACAACTTTGCCTGAGACAATAGCCTTGTAAAAGGGAAGCCACTTTTTCCCATGCCTGCCTGTGCCACCTCTCATTGCTGTCAATGTAACCAGTGTCAGATATTAGCATGCCCTAGGGGGCCAATTTCAAGTAAAACAGGAAGAAGAAAGTTTATATACCAGCTAATTTAAAATACTTTATTAATCTGTGATGCAAAAATCTAGGAGATAGGCAGGGCGAGGTGGCTCAGGCCTGTAATCCTAGCACTCTGGGAGGCCGAGGCAGGAGGATCGCTCGAGGTCAGGAGTTCGAAACCAGCCTGAGCAAGAGCAAGACCCCGTCTTTACTAAAAATAGAAAGAAATTAATTGGCCAACTAAAAATATATATAGAATAAATTAGCCAGGCATGGTGGTGCATGCCTGTAGTCCCAGCTACTCGGGAGGCTGAGTCTGGAGGATTGCTTGAGCCCAGGAGTTTGAGGTTGCTGTGAGCTAGGCTGACACCACGGCACTCTAGCCTGGGCAACAGAGTGAGATTCTGTCTCAAAAAAAAAAAAAAAAATCTAGGAACTATATATGGGAATGAATTCTAAAGGGACTAGACCAAAAGAGGAGAAATTATTATAGATTAGGCTGAATTTGCTGTTGTAAAGCACTTATCACAATTTCTTTATTCAATATCCTAACTCAAGCAGCTGGAAGAGGCATTAATTCTTTATTAAATTTTTTGGCTACAACTTGGAGTTATCTAAGACCTATATTAAATTAAAAGGAGAGATCATAAATGAACTTCTTGTTAATGATGTCAATGAAAGGAATCATATATATCAAATATAGTGTTATTTCCAGAAGTAGAAAAGAGGACAGTAGTACTTACCCATATTTTCTCCCTTCATTGTCATGTATTTATTAAGATGTTTTAATAAATTTTCTCCCTCCAACACTCCTATTTCCCTGCTATTTTATATGGGGAAGGATTGGTAGTGGTGACCTTAGTATTTAGTCCATAGCCCACAAACTGTCAAGACAGGAGCATGATAGAACCAGAGAGAGAATGAATACTATTGAAAGATCCTAATTTGAAATCAGATATAGTAGTTAATGAGATTTGGATTGTCTCACTCAACATAGCATGAATGTGTTTTATTCATATGATAAATAGTTGCATAATGTTGGATGAGAAAATGTTGTTTAGAAATTCAAATACGAAAGAAGGGTAAATGTTGATCTTGGGTAGCAAATAATAGTTAATGGTTGACCTACTTTTTTTAAAATCCTTCCTCCCCATTTTTTATGGCTGACCTATATTTTTTGAATACCTTTTCTACACTTTGGGAAGCCATAACTCTATTTCCCAGACTCCTTTATAGCTAGAATTTAGGCATGTGATTTCATCAGCTGTATCCATAAAAGTAGTCAGGTGAGTTAAAAGCATCATTCTGAGGGGGAAAAATCAAGATGTGAGTTTTTTATTTCCTCGTGAAATAGATTGGTTCTGATTTGAAAATGCAATCCCAGCCTGGGATCTTTATAAACCAAAAGATAAATATGGAGCCAGGAGGAAAGGAAGCTAGGTTTTATCCATTTCTGAAGTTGGACCAGCTTTTGGGAAATAGGGCAGTTATGACAGGATGAAAAATCTGTATTGGAGACATACCTATTTCTATGTAGGCTAATTTATTTTCTGGATTTCTATTTATACTTCTTTACCAGAACTTATTTTGAAAATGTCAACCTGTGTTAGCTTTTCTATGTGGAAACAACCAAAAGGATTTTTGTCTGAGTTGTACCAGGTGGTAAAGAGTTGGGAGTTAGTAGTGTCAGCGGCAATCAAGGTATTAGACTTCTCGGAGGTAGGGCAAACCCAGGACAGAGTCAGAGGCTGCTTATATAACTAGAATCCTTTTGGAACTCTCTTCTGCTCAAACCTTGGAAGGAACTGCTTTGTTTCAATCAGGGAAGCCAACACTTATAAAAGGAGATGAATTCGAGTAATGTTTTTTGGAAAGGATTCAGGTATGTATAAAAGGTAAACTCAACGTTACTGGGAACAATTTGCAGAAAGGCAAGACAAAAGCTTTAGTTAGGTTGGCATAATGTTCAGATTTGATTGAACATGCAGTTTTATTGATTTTTGAAGACTTTATTGAAATAAAATATGCATAAAGGAAAGAGCATACATAATAAATGAACAGCTCAATGAGATTTTGCACAATGAAGACACATGAAACTAGCACCCAGACTACGAAACAGAGCATTGACTGCATCTCAGAGACTTCTCACTTCCTCTCCCCATCACTATCTACTCCCTCGTTCATAACCACAATCTTGGCATCTAATACACTATAATATATTATAATCATATATTACAATATGTATAATATGTTAATTTTAACTTTTTTGAACTGTATATAAAAGGAAACATATAGTATGTATTCTTTTGTGTCTGGCTTCCTTAAGTTAATTTATTTTGTGAAATTTATCCATAATGTTGCATGAGATTATAGTCATTTATTCTAATTTCTTTATTGAATTGTGCAGTATTAGATTGTGCATTCTACTGCTAATGATCATTTGAGTCATCTGGAGTCTGTGATATTATATTATAAATTTTGCTGCCATGAACATTTGTATATGGCTTTTGGTGAACATACAAACTCATTTCTCTTGGGTGTATATGTAGGAGTAGAATTGTTGGGTCATAGGGTATATGTAAGTTAAACTTTAGTAGTTTTTTTTCCCCATTTTTAAATGTTATGTTTCAAACAAGATATATAAAAATCTATATTCTTCCAAGTTGGAAAGCAATCTGGTTACTTTTGCAAACTGATGGTGTGATGTCTAAAATACACTATCATTCATGCCTAAAATACCTTTTAATAAAATTGAATTTATCCATCTTCTCTGTTATGATCAACTTAACTCTTTTTCCTTTGTTTTTCAGTGGGCCTCATCTTTGCTAGCCTCAATTAACCTAAGGTGACATTGGAGTCATTACTAGAATAGCAGACATGAGAATTGGCGCTTTTCTTACACATTCTTCCACAATCATTTAATAATTTGATGATGTCACTCAGTTACTTGATAAATATTCCTGAGTGTCTACCATGTGCCAGAGGCCACACTTTATACTGGAGATACAGAGCCAGACAAAAGAGAGTTCCTAGTTTCATGGAGTTTCCGTGATACTGGGGAAGACGGACACTAAGCAGTGGGTCAAATTGCAATATGAAGAAGGATGAGGTCGGGAGTAGGAGACTGAGTGTGAAGTCAGTGGCTGACGTTTTAAATAGTGTGGCCTGAGACATCTCCTTGAGCAGAGACCTGAAGGAGCTGAGGAAGCTGGTATCTGGGAGTAAGTCCATGAGAGCAGAGAAAACAGTGTGTTTTAGAAACAAGGTGGCCCATGTGCCTGGAGCTGTGGAAATTCAGGGAGAGAAGTAGGCTGGAGATCAGGGCAGTAGCATGGGTAAGACAGTGTCAAGCCTCATGAGCTGAAGACTGGCATTAATCTCACTGGGATAGAAAATGATTGGAGGATTTGTGCTGTGGAGTAACATGATCTTGTTTACATTTTGGAAGGCTACTTTTGCACTCTATAGGGAGAAGAGGCTGAAAAGAGTAAGGGTGGAAGCAGGAGATCAGTTAGGAGGCTTTTGCAATAATTTGGGTTTGCAAGAATTAGGTGGTGGCAATATATTCATTCCAGAAATATTTAGAAGGTAACTTTCACAGGATTTGCTGACAAATTGTATGTGGAGTGTAAGAGAAAAACAGAAGTCAAGGGAGACTTCAGGAAATTTGGCCTGAGCAAGAGGAAGAATGGAATTGCAATTTACCAGAAAAAAAGGGGGAGAATGAAGAGCATGAGGGCTGGGGGCCGGGGAGAACCAAGGCATGTGAAACTGGAAATGCCAATTAAGCACCCGTGTGGACGTGTTAGGTAGGCAGTTAGGTGTTTGATTGCATGACCTATTTTTATATTGGATAATAAACTTGTGTATTTGAACACCTCTGAAGGGAAAGGTTTGAGTTTTGGGCTTGTTTCTGCTAAGAAGCATGCACTTTACCTGTTTTCCCTACTTTAGAAACCCTTGCTGCATTTCTCCGACGCACGTGATGTGTGGGTAAGGTAAGAGACTATTCATTTACTTTAAATCATAGATTCATATAAGGTTAAGCCTGAATTTGATTTTGGCAATCATAAAATTCAAATCCATCTTTCATTGATGAGAAAACAGAACCCCACATAGGACCTTTCGTATTGGAATAGTTCTGTGGCAGTGACATCTTAATGCTGACCAAAACCTGTTCCCTGCGCTGGACAAGCAACTAAACCCTCTTTCCCAACCTCTCTTGCCTTGTGACTGAGTTCTAGCCTGTTGAATCTAAGAGAAAGGGATGTGTGCAATGCCCAGGCCAAGCTGTAAAAATCATCCTCACATTTCTATATACCTCTCCTCTCCCATATGCCAACAGAATGGAGAAGATGCTTTGGCTCTACGGAATAGAGCAACAAAGTGGAGGGTGCCTGGGTTCCTGAATAACCACAGTAGAAATAAACTGCTATTATGTTAAGCCACTGATTTTTTTTTTTATTATGTGTTATAGCAGCTTGACTTACTTATTCTAAATAATTTGAGTTGTTTGGTTTACACCATGAGTAAGGGGTGTCAATACAAGGTAAAATAAAAGGAATATATCATAAACTCTCTATTTGATCTTTACTGCCTTCCTTTACTATTTAAAGGAGACTCAACAAATCTAAATGAAACAGAAACATATGTGGTGGAAATGTAACACAGTTGCTGTCTGGTTATAATCTTGAAGCCGACTGTATAAAAGAGTTATCCTTTTCCTTTCAGTGCTTACAGCGTATGAAACATAATGTTTTACTGAGTAGGCCATGCACTGTCCCACAGATGTTCCTACAGTTTGAGCATCCATACCTCGTGTCATGTAGCACAGTTACTCTTCCATAGTTTGGTTTACTGAACTGAGAATTGTGCCCTGGCTCGAGGAAACCTTCTGTAGTAGTGGTTCTTAACACTTAACGGGTTGTGACTCTGTTGAGGATCTGATGAAAGTAAAGAAAGCTCCTCCAAAGAAAGCACATATTCACACACACACCCACAATTTAAGGGGAATCATGATCTCCTAAATGACACTTGAACCCTCAGGTAAAACTTTTCTAAATCCAGATGCTGTGATGAAAATTAAGTACAGATTGTATTCTCTATGCTAACAAAAGAGGCACTAGATAACCTTGGGAACTATGAGGAGTTGTGCTTTTGGGTCAATTACTTTTATGTCATGGAAGGGAGTAACTAGTCTTTGAAGGGTGTGCAGAACCCCTAGGGACTCAGAGTAGCCATCCCTAAAAGGGAGGGTGTGTATATGTATATCAGGAAAACATGATCTAATCAGAACTTTCATGTTTTGAGGATTTAAAAGAAGCAGTTTCCTGATGATCAAGAGAAAGAATGGGGAAGATCTGAGAAGTACTCAAAACCTAGATTGTGACTTGTAAGAGGCTGTCTCCCAATGGCAAGGGACGATGACCATGGCAGTGGTACCACCCCAATGCCTATGGCAGTAGCCAGAGTGAAGGACACAGCTCATGTGCAGCCTAAGTCTCTGTCAGGCCACAGAGACTTCCATCAGAGAATGCCTCTAAGCCTTAGAACTTGAAAGGGCTTTGTAAAAATACATCTAAATGCAGCCAAATAGGAAGCCCAAAAGTCACACTAAGTCACAACATCTAGAACTCAAGAGAGCTTCTGAGATTACCTAGCTCAAAACTCTGTTTACAGATGTAGACACTGAATTGGGCACAGAAGAGTGAATTGAATTACCTGTAGTCACACAGGCATCTCAAATACAATATGTCTATAACTGAACTCTTGAGTCCATCCCTAAAATCTGCCTCTTCTTCAATCTTTCTCTACTAAAGTATTCAAGTCAGATACACAGCCATTGTAGTGGGGTGAATAGTGTCACCTAAAGATACGTTCACATCCCAGAACCTCTGAATGTGATTGTATTTTGAAAAAGGTGTTTGCAGACATAATCCAGTTAAGGATCTCAAGATCAAATAATTCCATATTATCTACATAGATCATAAATCAGTGACAAATGTATTTATAAGAGAAAGGCTGAGAGATTTAAGTAAGAGAAGAGGAGACCACCATGTGAAGACAGAGGTGAAAATTGGAGGAGAAAATCCAGCCACCTGCCAAGGAATGCCTGGAGCGACCCAAAGCTGAAAGAGGCAAGGAAGAATTCTCTCCCGGAGGCTTCTGTGGGAGTGTGGCCCTGCCAAGACCTGGATTTTGGATTTCTGCCCTCAGAACTGTGAGAGGATAAATTGCTGTCCCTGTAAGCCACCCAATCTGTGGTCATTTGTTACAGCAGCCTCAGGAGACTAATAGAGCCATCAACCCGAAGACTCCCCTTTCTATCATTCTTTTCTCATCCAATCCGTCACCTCCCCAAGGATTCTACTTCAAGAGCATGGCTTGAATCATGCAACTTTTCTCAAATTTCTCTTCCACCCATTTATCACTTTACTTGAGTTCAAACGACCATTATCTTATGCCTCCTGGACTGCAATAGCCACCTATTTATCTCCCTGTTACTACTCTTGTCCCCGCCAATGTATTCTCCATGTAATAACCAATTTTAAAAATTACAAAAAATGTCAAACGTATTCTTTTAAAAATGTAAAATAAATGTTCTCATTTCTCTGCTTAAAGCCTTTCACTGGTTTCCTATTATTAAATAAATGGATTAAATCCAGAGGTTTTTCCAGGGACTCCAGGCTCGCCTCACCCTTCCCTCACCTGCCTCTTCAAGCTCCCCTCAGACTTCTCAGTCCTTTCTCTCTGCAGCTCGGTCCCTTTCTTCTGTTCCTTCAACCTGCCTATTTTTATCTGTCTTAGAGCCTTCACCCATGCTGTTTCAACTTCTTAGAATATCTTTTTCTCTATTCTGTGCCTACCAACTTTTTACTCGTCTTTCAGTATAAATGCCACTTATTAAGAGAGCCATTCCCTGATCCAGAGATATGTCCTGATGTTGCCCACTATGCTTTCACCTAGAAACCTACACATTTCTTTCACAGAACTTACAATTTCCAACCATAAAGATATAGCAGAGATTATCTGTTTAATGTCTATCTCCCCCACTAAACTGTCCATGAAGGTGAGACTCAGATCAGCTTTCTCACCATGTCTAGAGCATTAATCCAAACTTTCCCCCTATCTTCTAGTCTGGCATCCCCAGCTTTTGACTAGGCAATTCTATTTGTGAATTTTTACCTTTCTCATAAATTCAGCAGATCTAAAGCCAAACTCATCAACCCACAGACATGAACAACTCAGCTTCTCCCCTGGGCTCTTGTTTGGCCCATAATCTAACTATTCCCCAGTGACTCAGAAGAGAATTCCCATGCAGTCCTTGACCTTTGCTCTCCTTTGCTCCTCTGCAGGAAAGCAGTCACCAAGTTCTCACATCTGTGCTTTCTTTTTTTTCCAAATTGACTGCCTTCCTTCTGTGTCTAATCTTTTCAACCATGGTACTGTCCACATTTGGGGCCAGACAATTCTGTCATGGGGGATGATTCTGTGCATTGTAGGACATTTAGCAGCATTGCTGGCTTCTACCTATCAGATACCACTAACACCCTCTGAGCTGTGAAAACCAAAAATGTCTACACACATTGCCAAATGTCCCTTGGGAGGCTGAGTCACCCCCAGTTGAAAGCCATTGTTCTAGAACATGAGCTTATCTCCTCTGGCCCAAGCAAAGTACATGACTTCTTGATTGGTCTCACTTCCTCCAGGCATTTCCTTCACATTCGCAGTCACTCAACATGTATTTTATTAAATATGTACCACCTGCTGTGGGATATCATGGGAAACATGACTGACAGCCCCTGCCTTCATGGAGCATATATACTTGTCGAGGGGCTCACATTGGTGCCATAATATTCTTCCTAGAGCTTAATGTATTAACTAGATCACTTAACTGCTCAGAATTTTTCAGAAGTATTAATATTACACTATCATGACACTTATGCCTTCCACTGACTGGCCTCCATGCCAACTTTCCAGATTATGTCCTACACTTTTCTCTAGCACATACTCCATCAACCAGTATGTTTACTCATTGCACCTACTTATGCTAACTGCCCCACCCATCCTTCTTGACCCAAGCTAGAACTTACCTCCTATATTCTCTCCCTGTTGGTATTTGTACCTTTTGTCCATTCTGAGCACTTGCTGGTCATGATATTGATTTGGTACTTATCTTGCCTTGCCTTATAACATAATGACAGTTCCTATCCATATGTCATCCCAATTATACTATAAATGCAGTTGGGGCACAATTTAGTCTCTAAATGTCTCTGTATCCCCTGTAACACATATTGCTTTATAGGTAGGAGAGGTTCAGTGAGGATTGCTATATTATTTTACAAATTGCCCTGAGTATGTCAGCAGATACTCCATGTCAATGCCACATACATTAAGGGATTTAGCAGCATTTGTAGTTTTAATTCTGTAACACTGGGGTAAGGAGAGGGAATATAGGGAAAAAAAGAAAGCATCTCATTCTGGAGCTAGGAAATGTTTTGAGTCTGACATCACAATTAATGTGAGGGGGAAATGAAATTTTCTTGAAGTGTGAATTCAAAGTTCCACAGGCTCTTGCCAGGTAGGGGCAGGCCTGGTCCAGCTGCAATAGTTGTGGTAGAGCCAAACCCTGCTTTAAAAAAGATAAGAGGAACACAGGAGCTAAATATGTAATTTAGAAAAAGCAGAGGCTTTTTAAAGAAAATGCACAAGATGCTCAAGAAGTCACATTTGTTGCCAGAATAAAATTTGGCTCTGTAATAAATTGAAATCTCACCTGACCCCATGTAATAAAAGATTGCAAGTTATTCCAAAGCCTGAATTCTTCACAGTAAGATGTTAATCAGAATCTCCAAAGGGACATTCAGAAAGTGAAGCACCTTTCCTTTAAAATTAATTTTATGTTGAAATTAAATACTTGTGAATATCAGACTGTAAAAATGTGTATTCATTTCCCATATTTTTGTGAAGGACAATTTTTTCTTGTCAGTATAGAGATGGAGAGAAATGGTGATTCTTGAAATAATGTTAAGGAGAATATTAGATAAATTTAAGTTAAAGTAAAATATGTGGGGACTGAAACGGAGTGACTTAGCCATGGTTCTCTTCGCTTCCCTAGCTCACTTCCTTTTCATGCATTTTCAATGAGATTAGCTAGCTAGTAAAAGCCTGGGAAAAGAAAATCTGGCTTTACCTTCATTCTGACTTTCCCATAGATCAAGGGAGGTTGCTATAGATTGGAGGCAAAGCTTTCTCTAAAATGGTATATTTTAATGCTGTGGTCCCCAAAGGGGACTGTGTACTGTTGGGAACTGGGCCACACAACAGAAGGTGAGCTGCAGGTGAGCAAGTGAAGCTTTATCTGTATTTATAGCTGCTCCCCGTGACTGGTATCACCACCTGAGCTTTGCCTCCTGTCAGATTAGCAGCAGCATTAGTTGTAGGAAAACAAGCCCAGAGCTCCCACTGATTCTGCATTATGGTGAGTTGTATAATTATTTCATTATATATTACAATGAAATAATAATAGAAATAAAGTGCACAATAAATGTAATGTGCTCAAATCATCCCGAAATCATTCCTGTGCTCTGTCTGTGGAAACATTGTTTTCCATGAAACTGGTCTTTAGTGCCAAAAAGGTTGGGGACTGCTGTTTTAATGGATTCAGGGAACCTGGTTAAAAACATCATCTATCTCTAGTGGGCCCATGCAATCACTTTGATATAGTATTGTTTTGTAACTTGGCAAGAGTGTCAGAAGAAAAGCCTGTAGCTACCCACGCATAAGGAGGCTACTCAGATGCTTAGTGGTAGGAATAACAAAGGTTGAGGGTGTGAGCTAATTGCCTAAGTGAAAATGGCACGCTATCAGTCATACTTCCAGACTTTTAATGAAAGTTTGAAAGCACCACTAAGTCCTTTCAGTTTTGAGCTGTTGCTGGTAGTATTGGAATAAACAATTTTTTTGCTTAAGGTTAGCCCCAAGCATAGTAGTCTATTTCCAGTTTGCTTTTGCTATTATGCATTCAGAAATACTAAAATCATGTTTACAGTTCATTTTTATCCTTTTGAAATACTCTCTCACTGCCTGCCCTGATTGCCCAATCACCTCTGCCCTTGATCTGGTTTGTTTCTGCTAACACGACACCTGCCTACCCGGGGTGGTCTGCTCCAGGTCTGAATCATTCAGCAAATATTTACTAAACAACTGCAAGAAGCCAGCCCCTGTGCTGGTTGCTAAGGACTCAGAATTAAATAACATTGTCCCTTCCCTTGAGTTACCCACATTCTAACGATATTGATACAAACACCTATTCCTTTCTCTTGACAAATTCCTTGATAATAAGAAGGTTTAGAAGAATAGCTTTTAGCAATGAAAAGAAGTAAGCAAAGAAAAAGCAGAAGATACATTATAAAAATAATAAATAAGATGAGATGGCCTTACTAATCTCATGTGACTGTTTCTGAGTTGGTCTAGAAGACT
This sequence comes from Lepilemur ruficaudatus, assembly GCA_963574885.1. Lineage (NCBI taxonomy): Eukaryota > Metazoa > Chordata > Mammalia > Primates > Lepilemuridae > Lepilemur > Lepilemur ruficaudatus. Next base: position 77,453 of record CAUYRT010055036.1, read on the forward strand.
TAAAAAAGACAAAGTTTTAGCTTAAGTTAGATTTAGGTGAACAGTTTCTGAGGTCTTGTAGGACTCTCAGTTCCACCCAACATCTGAAGCTAGTTTTATCATTTGGTACAGATTTCTCACCTAACCCTTAGTGATGTTACATTTCTATTCCCTATGGCTCTTAGCCTAGGCCCCAGCATAAAGAAAGCATCATTTTCTTTTGCTTTTAAGTATTCCTCCTTTGAGTTTTATACTATAATATATTGAAAAGAGCTAGTGTGTTACTATCTCTCCCTTTTTTGAGGACCTTGCTTGTCACCCACAGCCTTTGCTCTTCTGGATGGTCTCACAGGCTGTTTTCTTCTTTCTTAAGTATACCTCTCCTTTCAAAAGTTTGACTTTTCCACCTACTGCTTCAAAGCTATAGTTATAAAAAACACACATTTTGTCTTCCCCATTCATAATCTTTCCTTAGCAAAAACATTCCGAATCCCCAAAGGAGGCAGCTCCATTATCATACGGACCATGACAGCAAGTGATTGTACCAGGAGTGGAAAACTGATGCAAACCGGGCTAATTCAAGTTCATGCTCTTGAGCATTTGACGTTGACACACCTATGTCAGGGAACAGCACGGAGCTCCCAGCAAAGTCATGTGGAGTCCAAGCTGAAATTTAAGCCCTGGTGAGCCAAAACCACATGAAAACTAAAGTCGTGAGGGAAGCAGAGGAGCCAAGATGGAGAATTTTAATCTTCAAAGAAAGGCAAAATAAAAGAAAAGAAGTAGAGAGAGGGAGAGAGAGAGAGAGCAAGAGAGAGAGAGCGAGAGGGAGAGAGAGAGAGAGAGAGAGAGGGAGATTTTCATAAGAAATGCAAAGCAATGGGAAGGCATTTGAGTGAGAATCATATGGTTTCGATTATCAGTTTTTCCTTGACCTTCACAGATCATTAGCTCCTTTGTGCTCTAAGTCTTTTTAGGGGGACTTAAAAGAAAATAAAATTTAAGCCATGAAAATCTAACTATAGATTGCTATGTATATTTCTGAGCACTAAAATGAATCCATATTTGATGGAATTAACTTGGAGAATTTCCCCATTGTGTATGAAATCTGATCTTAGAAACATTAAGAATTCTCCAGATGGATCTGTTTACTTACTAATGTGTAAACTAGTCAGGTTGCTCAATATCCCTTAGCCACCATTTCCTCATCTATAAACTAGGAATAAAAATATTATCTATATTGTAAGGTTTTCATGAGGATTAAATGAGATAACATATGTAAAGTGCTTACCAGTGCCTGACACTTAGTTAAGCACATTATAAATGCCATTCATCATTGATAGTGGCGTTATCAATAATGATGTTATCAATATCGTTTTTATAATCAGCTCCACTTCCACTGGCATTTCTTCACATACTTCCTGCCTCCTGACACTGCCTGTTCCCCAGCTTCCTACGGCTGATGACCCATACCTGTATTGGTTCTCTTCCACAGTGGCTATACTCTAAAATTACTTGTTTTCTCATCATTTCCGACTTTCTCATTCCTCTGCCTAACAACCCTATGCCCCATCCACAATGCCATCTTCTGTGATCTCAGTTAGAACCTAGGATGGAAGTAATCCTATTAAAGTACATTGAAGTTCACATATCTAAGTTATTCAGTACTGGGCTTTTTCAAATATAACTTGTTAAATAAAACTTAATCTGGAAGAATTTCAGAAAGAATGAACTATTTCTAGAAGGTTTTAAAAAATAGGAGACGAGAAAAGACTGAATCAGAGTTGTTTTTAAAATTGAATTGAAATACATGTTATGGCCCATTTTACAGTAATGTTGAGAGGCAATGTTCCAGACCAGTAAATTTAACAGTTCTTGAGACTTGCTATTTCAGTTCTAAAACTTTAAAAATAAAGGGGAGGGGAGAGCTCTCATATTTTCAGGCAAGCCTTTCTAAGTTGCCAGATAGAGTGGAAAGAGATGAAATGCACAGCCCCATTAGACCTAGAATCAAATTCAGATTTTGACACTTTTTTTCTACATGTCCTTAGATACTTAAAGTCTCTTACCCTCAGTTCTTCGTAGTTTAAAATAGTGACAATAGTCTTTATCCAATGTGATATTTTTATTAATATTTTCTTATCTTATTATGAGACTGAAAACTGGCAAATATTAATACCAGAGGAGTTAACTGCCATTATTCAAGTAGTCAACTATCATAATATTGAAACTAAACGTATTTGTTTACTTGGCAATTTGTTAGAATCTCTTTGATTAGCTCAGACTTAATGTCACTACATTCTGCCTTCTGAAATTCCAAGATTCTTAGTGATATTTGTGTGTAATATAGTATCAGAAATCTAGTCTATATTTAATAAATGCTTGCTGATATATGAATGTCAACCTGATGACATCTTCATTTACCTGTAGCATCTATAATCTAGCACCTTTGTCAATGGGTAAGGACTTTTTCACTATAAACATTTTTAGTGGCAATGAAAGAGAATCAATTTTTCAGGACTATATGGTAAAATGGAAATGCAAATTTTTAAAGCTTTATAATCCATATTGAGTTCAAGTTTACTTTCTTGCTCTGTAGGGTTACAAAAACCCAAACATCCAAGTTATATAAGGGAGGATTTCTGTATTTTTATTATATTCTTTCACACAATTAATACATGAGAATGTTCTCAATGTAAAGTTCAATCAGTTGAGTTTATCTTCAGCATCTTTTCAGTACTCTCTCTGCTGCCCCACCTGCCTCCCCAAAGTATGTCATTAAGAGTTTGTTTTATATCCTTCCATGGCTTTTCTAGGCTTTTATGCAAAATCATACACATACACACACGTTTTCACAATTTGGATCAAACTTTATACACTTTTTGCAACTTAATTTTAAAATTTTTACAGGGCATTGGTGATCTTGCATGTCAGTATATAAATTTTACTTGTAATTATTGCATAGTATTTCATGGTATGCGTATACTATAGTTAACAATCTAATAATTAGCATTTGCATGATTGCCATTTTTTACTCTTAAAACAATGCTCCATGAAAGTTCCTGTTTGTGCTTTTCGATGCACATGCCCAAATGTTTTTTAGGATAGATATTAATAAGTGGAATTGCTCACCCAGAAGATGTGAACATTGTTAATTTGCATGAATTCTGCCGACTTGGGAATGCCATTCTTTTTACACCCACCTCTAGTTCTCTAGTATATCTGAAATAATGTCTGACCTAACCTCAAAATCTTTGACTGCCTTGCTAGTCACATTCCTAGCATAACATGAGCTTAGCAAAGTTCTAAGGTGCTGCCAGGGCTCTCGAGAGGGCATCTAGAGTCATCACACAGAGCAGCTCTGCCGTTTCTATACATAGATGGGTTCATATATGTCCATAGACCTGGACAAAATCAGATGTGCTACTTCCACTGCTAAACATGAAGAATGTTACATTCTTTCTTCTAGTCCTCTTGGAACTTGCTATGGATTTCAAATATAAGGAAGGTACTTTTGCTTTTCTGATGAATACTTTTTTGGGAAAAATCCTTTCACCTCATACCTGGCTATAGGTAAGGATAATACAGATATAAATATAGAAAAACTTGTCTTATTTAAACAGTGAATATAGATTTCTTTCTAATGCCATGGATCATTTATAAAAATGCCCCAAATCATTTTTAAGGCAAAAAAGAAAATTCCAAAAATTTCAAAAAGTAGAAATTATGCAGGCTACATCCTCTACTGTCAAAGCTAAAGTTAGTGAGATCAATGCTTAAAAAAAAGAAAGAAAGCAGTGGGCACTACTTGTATCTACATGTTTGTTGAAGTTAAAAGGTAATAAACCTTTGTGTACTATATGACATAGCCTTGAAATTTTTTTTAATTTGCTAAAAATAGGAAAGAAGCTCTAAAGAAAAAAAAAAAAAACGGAGACTTTAATCAAATTTCCAAGTCCTTAGTAGATTTAGAATGTTAAAGCTAAATGGGTATAACTTTTCTTGAAAAAATTCAGCTCATTAGGGTGTAATTTACAGCAACTTTATTCTTTTCCCATAGTTCCTTCAAGATCAACCAGGCCTCTCCCCACCTTTGAACAATAGTGCAGGCCAGTCACTCAGCCTCCAGAACAATCATAATTCAATTAATTGAAATACCTAGTTCAATGCAATCATCAGAACTCCAAATCTCATTTAAAGTGAAATTTTCTTCCCCTCCCCAGAAACCAGGCAGGAAGTGGGGTCACCCCACACAGCCTCTCTCTGCTGGGGTCTTTTAGCCTCTCCAGGCAGTTCCCTTGAGTGGGGACTTATAAAGCTTCCCAGGTGTGCTCCCTTTCTGGGAACAACTTGACTCGTGGAAAGTTTGGGCATCCTTGCCTTGCTCCTTGGAAAGTGCAGTTTGTGTCCAGTGCTTTGATTTCCCTTTACTTATAATAAGAGACAACTCCATTCATTAGAAATCTCCAAGGAAGTGTCAGACACCACCTCCCCGAGAGGACATGCTGACATCTTGCTGATTCTCTCAGAGCCCGTTCCACCTGACTGAGGTGGTGGGGAAACCCTTCCTCATAGTTGGGAGGAGATAAGGAAGATGGGGATACACAGTGATTTAACAACTTCTCCAGCTTCTTTATCCAGCAAACCTGTGGTCGTTTGGCTTGAAGGGAGGGGATATAAATGAGTCTTCCCTTCACACTCTTCAGCACATCATTCTTTCATTGCTGAAAGTATATAGGACCACCAAGGAATCATCCACCTTTTGTGGGGCCTCAGGCTGACACAGTTGGGGAGAGGTGTTAAGAGAAACAATCCAAAATAACCAAACAAAATTAGGAATGAACATGAATATTTATTTAGAAGGTAAAAAGAAATCAGAACTTGTTACAAATTTTAAAAAGCTTACAAACACGACAAACCTCATAAAATTGATAAAACATGATATTTTTATTAATTCTCTGCCTGACATACCTCTAAAATAGCTTTTTCCTTGTGATTTTTGGTTTCATATTCTTTGATCTACTCTTCATATGCCAGTGATTTAGACATGCCATTTTCAATAGCCATATTAGAAAGATATTGCAATTTTTGCTTTGGCATGCTTTATTAAAATTGTTTTCTTATTAGTTTAGAAGTTCTTTACACCTTTATACCTCCCTATTGTAACTGTCATGTTTGAGTCTGAAAATGTTGGTTCTTGGTGCACTCATGGCTGAAGGATGACCAGACACGCCAGAGTAAGTAAGGCAAGTGCGAAAATGAGGTTTATTGAGGAGAGAGAGATAGGATTATAGGGCAAGAGCAAGACATAGGTTTACAGAGAATGATACATATGCCACAGATGACAACGGGACCCATTGTTGCAGCAAAGTGAGAGCCAAAGGAAGGGCGCACAAGGAGAGCTTGGTTATGGTCTGGGTCTTGTTTTATGGTGTCTGGATAAGGACCTCGTGGTTCAGAGGTCACCAAGGAACCACTTTGATTGGACAGTTGGGAGTCACATGACCTGTGACTCTGGGATTCTTGTAAAATTTGGGAAAATCACTCTTAAGTTTCTTTCATATATGAACTATAAAATTTCTGGTGTTTCAAGTTTTCTGGTTCAGTGATTAATATAAATACCCATTTTATTGACATCATTCATTGTCTGGGGAGGAGTCTGTGCAAGAGAGGGGCCCTGAAGCTTAACTTTCATTAATTTGCAGCAAATCCACAGTGGCCTGCTGATGTTGAAAGAACTGCTTTTATAATCCAGCCCCTTGATTTGGGATGCAGGGACATTTAGCACCTAAACTATTGTGTTTAGGCCTTAAAAGTATTTAGTACCTCAACTGAAATGGAGATGTTGAGTGAAATTACATAATAATATACTGGATCTGAATAAGGTGGTCATGTTAGTTCAAAAGACTAAGTCAACCTCTGTACCCTATGGACAGAGACTAAATATTCCATCTTTCAAACTATGGAATTTATGGGACATTGTAAGGGCCTCAATCTCTGACAACAATGCAATAATTCTAGAAAGTCATCATAAAGGGATATTAGAAAAAAATCACCACTCACACACTGAAAACTATCATTCTCAATAACTGTAGTGACAAGAAGGAAATAAAGCTGTACGATTACTCAGGAAAGGGCACTAATAAAATCACTACCTATAAATGTCAATGGAATGGTATTAAAGTTGTAGTTAAAGGTAAATTGAAACCATTAAATATTTTTATTACTAAACAAGAAGAATCAATGCAAATAATATAAGCATTAATCCTAAAATATATAGATTAGGAATGCAGAACCCTAGAATTCATAAAGATGACAGTATATTTATATTCATTAATTAGAAATCAGATAAAAGGAGTAGGAATAAATACTGAATCAGTAGTGATTGCTTCTCTTATGGATTTACTTTGTATATAAATATGCAACAGATTTGAAACTTAGGCACTTTAAGGAATAGTATAATGAAGCATCCATAATAACAGTGTATTATTCATGTGATAATACAGGTTCAGACAAGAGTAAACTGAAAGGGGGGAGAAAATAGCAGGGGAAATGTTGGTATTTTGAATTATTTATTGGACATTACCTGCTCATGACATGGTGAGCCTGGAACATACTTCTATGTCTATAGCTGGTACAATAGATTCATAACTTTGCTATACTTGCCTTACTTTACACGTAAGTGTGTCAATGGGATTGTGAAGTTCACAACTGGAAAGAGAAACGTGTGCCCTGAGAAACATGACAGAAAACTTCTCATGGAAATGTTTGCAATACTTCTTGGCAGAACTTAAAGTAGTAAGTAGTTATGAGACTATCGATTGATTTATTGTGGTTATGATATCTTCTTCCTGGTGTTTTCATTTAAAATTTTTATTTAAAATGAATGGAGACAAGATAGAGGCAGAAATATTAGCTATCCTTCATTTTTCCATTTTTGCTTTGCATAGTATTTTTAAATGCTTTTTTATTATTTTCAAATCTTACACTAAAGTCCTAAGTGGGAGAGTTTGCCTGGGGCAGGGGTGGGAGGGAAGTGTGTCAAATGTAGGTCTTCCATGATATGATTCATTTTAATTTGGGGGACTTCATTAGTTCATCACAAAAATGTTTTTAATAACAACTTTCTTTTAAATCAAGAAGCATTGTGAAAATATTGAAATAATTGTGCTTAGAAAAAGTGCTAGGCAAATATTAGATTACTTACTGATGTTCCTCTAACTTAAGCCAAACCAGAGAATAGTGATATATGGGTTATGAAAAGTTCTCATGCATAGCTAGTGGAAGTGATAATTGATACCACCTTTGTGCGGTTGCCAGGAATTCTCCTCCAAAATATAGAACACATGTGATAAAAATTTGTTGACAAAAATAACCACGATAACAATACACAAAGCATGATATGAAAAGTTTATTGATATTATACATAATATATCTTAGATGTAACTAGAGAGTTTAGGTTTTTTTCAGTATGTATCCTTCAAAAATTCAGGTTCTCTTTGCCACAGCCAAGGGTTCTATTACAAATATGCATCAATTCAAGGTTCACTTCTTACTTCAATTGGCTTTGCCTACTACTCCATAGATAATCCATAAAATTACACATTCTTTACATCTTGCATGATAATTAAAACAATATTTAACTAGATTTTAATAAATCTAGCATAGTTATTTCTTCTGTGCTCAAATAATTATTTCCATTTACTTCAAAGGAAATACAAGCATCAGGCCCAAGACCCGGACTTTTGCATGAGGATTTGGAGCTTTTTTAACATAATAACTAAATTTGAAGTACTCCAATAAAAATAAAAGCAGGATATGGTGGATTTTTATCAGAAATCTTCTTTTTCAGATATTTGAGAAATCTTGTGCATACATTCAGTATCAAAGATAATTTATTGATTATTTTTAATGGGTTGATAGCCCTTACTTAATGCCAATACAAAATCATTCCTGTAAGTTTAGCATTTATTTTCTCATAAGAAAAAGAGAAATCTGGGGGCATAATTATGTTTTTAAAATTCTTTTTTTGTTTTTTTTTTTTTTGAGACAGGATCTCACTCTGTTGCCTGGGCTAGAGTGCCGTGGCGTCAGCCTAGCTCACAGCAACCTCAAATTCCTGGGCTCAAGCGATCTTCCTGCCTTAGCCTCCCGAGTAGCTGGGACTACAGGCATGTGCCACCATGCCTGGCTAATTTTTTCTACATATTTTTAGTTGTCCAATTAATTTCTTTCTATTTTTAATAGAGATGGGGTCTCGCTCTTGCTCAGGCTGGTTTCGAACTCCTGACCTTGAGCAATCCGCCCACCTGGGCCTCCCAGAGTGCTAGGATTACAGGCGTGAGCCACCATGCCCAGCCTACTTGGTACAGTTTTTAAAATCCTGTTGCTTTCACCTTTTCTCTGTCCTTGTAATTAGTGTGTCCATTTTGAAAAGCACATAGTTAGATCTTTTAAACAAATCCAGTGTGATTTTAAAAAAATCTTAGTGTTCAGGACATTTATATTTTAAATTATTGTAATAGTTGGGTTTAAGTAGAGACCACATGTTATCTTGCTATTTATTTTCTATTGATTATATATGCTCTTTTTCCTTCCTTTCTTTCTTTTTTTGGCTTCCTTTTGAATTAATCAGGTATGTTCATTATTTCTTCTCTATTAGTTTATTGGTTATATATTCTTTTTTTTAATGGTTACCCTTGAGATTATAATAGGAATCCTTATTAATTACAGCAGACTTTACATTAGTATTTTTTATTGGTAATTTTAAACTTAATTTACACTGCCCCCTTTTGTGTGACTGTTGTCATATATTTTATTTTAGAATGTATTTTAAACCCCATAAGACATTATTGTTTTAAAGATCAATATTAATTTACATTTTCTTCTCTTTTTGTTTGTCTGTTTTCCTTCCTGAATTTCTTTCCTTCCACCTGGGATCATTGTTCTACTTACAGATGTCCCTTTAGTATTTCTTCTAGTGGATATATGCTAAACAGATTCTCTCAGCTTTTGTCTCTTTATGGCACACTGAAGGCGTTATTCCAATGTCTTCTAGATTCCATTGTTTTTGTTGAGAAATTTGCCATTGGTTATATTGCTGCTCTTTTAAGGTACTGTCTTTTTCTTTCATTTTTCTTTAAATGTTTTAAGATTTTCACTTTATCTCTGGTTTTCAGGAGTTTGACTATGATGTGTCTAAAATGTAGTTGGCTTTCTGTTTACCCTTCTTATAGTTTTAAAATCTGTGATTTGATGGCTTTTGTCAATTTTGGGAAAATTTCAAGCCAAAATTTCTTTAAATATTGCTCTATCCTACTCTCTCTTTTCTCCTTATGGTTTTCCAGTTACATACATGCATACTACATCTTTTCCACATGTCCCATATATCCTGTGTTCTTTTCTGTGTCTTCTATTCTTTTTTTCTCTCTCTGTGTTTTAGTTTGAATGTTTTTTTCTGACTGGACATATCTTCCAGAGTTCACTAATCCTGTTTTGTTTTGTCTAATCTGCTATTAAATTCATACATTGAAGTCTTAATTTTAGTATTTTAAAATTTTAGACTTTCCATTTAATTTTTTTAAAAAGTAGATTTCAGATTTCTTGTGAAAGTTTCTATCTTTCTCTCTAATATCTTGAAAATATTATTCACAATTATTTAAAAATTTAATATATGAATTGCCTGTTGTCTGTTTTGTTTTTATCATCTATTTTTCTCTGTAGGTTTTGAGTGTTTTCATCCTTTTTTTTTGCATGCTTTATTATATTTGCTTGAATGATGAACATTTTTATGAAAAGTTGTATATTCTGGGTGATGTATGTCTTAGACTTTGCTGGGGATGATGTATTTCAGCTTTGCCCTTTCTCTGTGGTTCTTACTCTTAGATAGCAACCCTTACTGGCTATTACCTGAAAGCCTAGAGTGATTACCAACGCCCCTGCGCCTTATTGAACTACAACCTCTGTCTACCCAGAACTGTGCCACTGTTAAAATCTCCCCCTATGTGTTTAGCCTTTGGCTGCTTTTTTTCTGCTGAGTTTCTTGGGTTCTTATCTTGTGCCACTTTAGATTTGGCAGTGCCTCAGCACAGAGATTTCTGGGCTCACTTCACTAGTAGTAAGTCCAATTCCAAATTTTGCTCCTCATGTCTCAGGCACTTTGGCATTCTTGAGCTCCAACTGCTGTCTCCTCAGCTCAATAACACTTCGTTTTCTCTCTGAAATACTTAAAACTAGCTGGCCAATAACTTGGACCCTATTCTTCCCTGCTGAAAATTGTCAAATGCCTAAGGAAAAAACCAGGGTGAAGTTATTGCTTACCTCAGAGTACTTTTCTTCTTTCTCCTACTCTGGCTTGCATTGTTTGCTCTCCTATAACTTAAACAGTCACTTTATGCTTTTGTTCACTTTTTTTTTTTTTTTTTTTTTAAGAGACAAGGTCTCCTTAGATTGGCCAGGCTGGTCTTGAACTCCTGGCTCAAGGTATTCTCCCAGCTCAGCCTCCCAAGTTGCTGAGATTACAGGTGTGAATCATCACACCCTTGTTCACCTTTTAACAGTTATTTTTATTTTGAGAGTTTGTCTAACGCAAACTACTCTGTCATAACTAAAACGGAAAATTATCCTTTGTTCTTTCAACATGTCCACATTAATTTCTGAGCTTTTCTGTGTTTTCTGGAAAAAGATGTCTTATGATCACTTGTACTTTCCCTGCCCTCTAACCTTAGTCAACTGTTTTTTCTTTTGGCGAATAGTGATATTTCAAAATCAATATCTCAGTGTTAGGATCACCAGTGGGTATTAAAACCATTAAGTTAAAGAGAGTTAGGCAATAGTATAATATGTTCACATGGTGCCAAGGTATTATCCATCAGATTTCTTGCTGATTGCAAAGAGGAAAGAATACCTTTATAATGTAGAGACTTAGCATTGATAACAGTTAAAAAAACCCCTGGCATTTATGTGCTTCCTGATGTAGTGTAATATGAATTGCATGGCATCTCCTATGAAGTATTTTTGCCAAAAATGTTTTATTGACATCTGACCATGCATTTACACCTATAGGAAATACAGAGGATGGAGGAACAAGTTAAATGATATCATTAAGCAACAACCAGACAGATCTGGAATGTGGGATATTCTATGACAATTGGCCTGGACTCTTCAACAACTCATTGTCATAGAAAAAATAGTAGTGGTGGTGGACTGGTACTAATCTTGATTAAGAGAATAAAGAAACATCACAGTCAAGTACCATGGGTGAATTTTGTTAGGATATCAGCTTGAAAAAAATCTATAAATGGCATTTTGGGTGCAATTGGGAAAATTTCAATATGGAATGGTTATCTATGGTATAGAGATTTTTCTTTCTTTCTTCTTCTTCTTCTTCTTCTTTTTTTTTTTTTTAATGAAACAGAGTCTCACTATGTTGCCTGGCTAGCCTCAAACCCTAGGGCTCAAGCAGTCCTCCCACCTCAGCCTCCCAAGTAATAGAGAAATATTTTTAATTTTCTAAGGTGTAATTATGATACTATGGTTATATAGGCTAATGTCCTTGTTTTTAGGAGACGTCTGACTATTTAAGGGTGAAGTGTCATGTCTGTGACTTACTTTCAAAATGGCTCAGACACACATGCACACACATACATTTATATATGTATAGATAGGAGAGAGGAAGACAAAACATAAGTATGGCAAAATGTCAAATTTTTAATCTAGGTGGTGAGTGTACAAATGTCCATTGTGCTATTCTTTCTGGAGTTTACAATTTTTACAGTAAGTTGGGGGAAGTAAATGGGGAAAGCAGGTTCAACATTAGAAAAAAAGTAAGCATGCTCCATATTCCATTATAAAATTATAGAAATTGGAAGGGATGTTAGTTTCTGATTAAAAAATGCAAAAGAAGTGCATATAGTAGTAGAACATTCTCTAAGAAATTCCTTGGTAAGTAAGTATTTTCTAAATTTTCAAAGGACCTTCTTTAGATTTTAGAGGAATTATTTAATTTTGGGAGTGGGGGGTGGGAGGAGGGATGGAATGTTTAGACTAAAATAGTGAAAGTCATACTTTTCAGTTCTCTATTGATTTTTACTCAATTTAGCTATTAATACATCAGTTTTGAGAACCTAATACAAGAATTAGAGAGAAAAATGCTAGCTGAAGAGTTTGAGAATTTAATGTTGCCAGGTACTGTGCAATGTGCTAGGTATACCAGGTTTGGGTGAGCAAAAGGAAGCTGGTCCCTGTCATGAAATTGATAGTCTTGTAGGGAAAATAGATACTAATTAAACATTTATACAAGTATATAGTTATAAACTGTGATTAGTGGTACAAAGAAAAAGCAGAATTCTCTAAGGGCTGTAATGGGACATCTGGAAAGACCTTCCTAGGCAAGTGTTCCTTGAACTGAGAGCTGAAGGTTGAGGGAAGTTAGATAGGCTAAGAGCAGGCAGGGACTTTCATGCAAAGGGAAAGGCATGTGCAACTAGCCTGAAGAGGGAAGAAGCCTGGGATACTTGAGAAACTGAAAAGCGGCTTGTGTGGCTGGAGCACAGAAAGCAAGGGAGTGGTGCAGGGGAGGTAGGAGGAAGAAACAGGGGCCAGACCACACTGCCTGTACACACAATGGGAAATCACTGAAGCAGGAGAGTTACATAATTGTATCTGCATTATTAAAGGTTCACTCTGGTCATAGTATGGAGAAAAAAATGGAAAGAATGGGTAAAAGCCTGCTCTAACAGTCTAGGCAAGAGTTGAAGGTGGGTTGGAGACGGGAGCTGTGGCATGGAGACAAGTGGATGGATTTGAGAGACACTTAGAGAGTAAAATTGATAGGTCATGGCTTGGATGTGTAAGATGAGGGAGACAGAAATGTCACGGATGCTTTCTAGTTTTTCAGTTTCAAAAGCTAGATTAATGGTGGAGCCATACCCTGAGAAAGGAAATATTGAATGAGAAACATATTTTTGTCTGTTTCTAAGTTTGAGATGGTCTTAAGACATGAGATATTGAATAAAGGTAACTCTATATATCTAGAGAATTTTTAAAGTTATAAATTTACAGCAATGATAAGTAAATTTCACCACTAGTGGACAAACTTGGTTTCTAAAAGGAAAGAAAATCAAATAGTGCTGAGCATGAAATATTTCCATTAGAGTGCCTGATTATATGCTATGATGAACCAGAGATGTTCCCTTGGAGCTCCTTTGAAATAATTCAATCAATTTGATTTTATTATCGGTTTTAGCATATGTTTTACCTTAGTATTTGAAAGAAGGCTAAAATATCAAAGTAATTTGACTTTTCCCCTCCCTTTCATTTTCTAGCCGCAATAGGAGTCCCACAGCTAACTATGATCAGCTTCTTTTCTGAAATTTATAAAAGGACTGGAGTGACAGGATTTTTCAGAGGCATGACTCCAAATTTCTTAAAGTTGCTTCCTTCAGTATGCGTAAACTGTGTGGTTTATGAGTCAATAAAACCATTCTTGGGAATATTTTAGAAATGAGAAATCTTGTACATTATCTGTACACTTGTTTATAAGCATGAAAATGTCTTGGCTTTTTCCTTAAATTGCAAAAGATCTGTGTGAAAAGATGTTATACCCATTTTCCAAAAAGGTAAACATACAAATTAGACTTAAATATTGAGTTTTAATTTTAGATAAGCCAGAATTAGAGTTTATTAATTTCCTGATGAATTAAAAATTTTATTTTTAAATTTCAAGATGGGATGTCGCTCACCGAGGCTGGAGTGTAGTGGCACAATCATAGCTCACTGTAACCTTGAACTCCTGGGCTCATGCAATCCTCTTGCCTCAGCCTCCTGAGTAGCTGCAACTATAGGCATGTATGACAACACCTGGCTAATTTTTAAATTATTTTTAGAGACAAGGTGTTGCTATGTTACCCAGGCTGGTCTTGAACTCCCGGCTTCAAGCAATCCTCACTTCTCAGCCTCCTGAATTGCTGGGATTACAGGTGTGAGCCACTGTACCTAACAAAATTTTTAATATTCATAAAATATACTTAGATTTCTCCAAATTTTAAAGAACATTCACAGTTATTTGCATTTAAGTGGATTAAATGCAATTTATATTGCCCATTGTGACCTACTTATATAATTAACCTAATAAAATTTCATATTAGAGAGTTGGAATATTTTGAAGCTTTTCAGAATTATCTACTTTGTATTTCAAAAAGCTAACATTTCAGTGCCTTATATGTACACTTTAAATCTGTTTGAAAGCATTAAAAGAAAACCAATGCATTTCAAATCGTGAATAATAGCAAAACAGTGAAATGTGAGGTCCTTTACTTTCTCTAAACTAACCAAACAAAATAGAAAGTACTAAGTAGAATTGCATGGCATCAGAATACCTCAGTCTCCTATTAGTGTTGTGTATAGAATAATGGTGACCTATTGCTCCTTTCCTGAACACTCTTATTTGTAGATACAGACATTTGTAGCTTGTTCTTTAATATTACAAATATTATAAGAAAGTCATCAATGTGAGCAAAGTGATTCAGAAAAATCTGAGAGCTCTGTACTTAAATCTGTATTTTTAAAAAGGCAGGAAATTTACTGAGTGAATTCTTCATACTTTTCCTGCCATTTATACTGTACTTTTAAACTCAGTTTTATTAGAATAAAGAAAGGCCGACTGGAACTCCCGTTTAAAATCTTAAACATGTGAAGGATGCAAAATATTCTTATCCACACCCTCTTTTTTTTGCCTCTATCTTTTCAATTTATGTCAAGAGAGAATAGGCTAAAGATATTGTAAGATGTCTATATATAATTACATTATAAAGATTAGAATTGCTCTAAAACTGTGATTTAATAAGATATAACTATAAATTATATAATTTATAATATATTAATACCTAATAACTCATAACTACATTTGATCAGCCCACTTTTCAGATTTTTCAGGACATAGATATTTCTGCCATTATAGATAACAGATTTTGAGTTACTTGAATATTTGGAGTTTTCTCATACTTCTCAAGGTTATTAAATTTCGTTAAAATATGCTCTCACTGTAAAGAGTGTTAAGACTCAAAATAATAATTGATACAGTCTTTTCCCCTCTTGTTAAATGGAATAATTTCATTTGCTGTGAAATTGGAGGAATTTAATTTCCTTAGGTTAGAATTGGGTACTTAAACTATTAATGATGGGATTAAGTTGTTAAATTTTCTAAAAGTTGAAATGAATATAAATGCACAACTAACATAAATTTGAGTAAAAAAACCATGCCAATTATTTTAGTCAGATTTCCTCCCCATTTTTAAAAATAGGATTTATTATAAGAAGGATTCTTATTACTTCATAATTGTTCCTAAAGTTCACCTAATTATAAATGCCAGTATTTTATTGCATAGTAGTATTCCATTGAATGGATATATGCAATTTGTTTATCTACTTATCCGTTGAAGAACATTTGGGTTGCTGCCAGTTTTTGACTATTATAAATAAAGATGCTATAAACATTGGTGTACAGGTCTTTTTTTGGACACATATTTTCATATCTCTAGGGTAGAATCCTAGAGGTGGACTTCCTGGATTATATACTGTCTTCGTCCATTTTGTAATGCTATAGCAGAATATCTGAAACTGGATAATTTATAGAGAACAGAAATGTATCCCTCACAGTTCTGGAGACTGGAAATTCCAAAATCAAGGTACCAGCATCTGGTCTCTTGTGAGGGTCTTCTTGCTGCAATGTCACATGGTGGAAGGTGGAAGGCAAGTAGATAGTCAAATATTGCATGAGGCATCTTTTATAAGGGCCTTAATCCCATTCATGAGGGGAGGAGCCCACATGGCCTAATCATCTCTTAAAGCCCCCGCTTCTTAATACTATCACATTGACAATACCTGAATTTTGGGAGGACACATTGAAACCATAGCATATACTAAGTGTATGTTCAACTTAAGAGAAACTACCAAATTGTTTTTCTAATTGATTATAATATTTTACATTCCCACCAACAATACTTTAGAGTTTCAGTTGTTCACATTCTCAGCAACAATTGATATTGTTAGTCTTTTAAATTTTATCCATTCTAGTGGGTATGCAGTGGTAACTCATTGTGGCTTTAATTTACATTTCTATAATGACTAAAGATTTTGAGTATTTTTAAAATGCTTATTGGGCATTTGCATATCATCTTTTGTGAATTGTTCAGATCTTTTGCTCATTAATTTTTTTTTTGTATTTGTAATATTTTATTGTAAGCACCCTTAAGTATTGTGGATACAAGTCTTTTGTCAGCTATATACACATATATTGGACACATATATATCTGACAAAAGATATATATGTATGTGTGTGTGTGTATATATATATACACACACACACATTTGGGTTGCTGCCAGTTTTTGACTGTTGTAAATAAAGATGCTATGAACATTGGTGTACAGGTCTTTTTTTTGGTGTACAGGTCATATTTTCATATCTCTAGGGTAGAATCCTAGAGGTGGACTTGCTTGTATACACACGCACACACACCACACATATGTGTGTATATATATACACACACACATACATACACACACATTTTTCCCAGTAATTATCTTGCCTTTCCATTTTCTTAACAGGGTCTTTTCAAGACACAACGTTTCAAGTTTTTTCTTTATGGATAGCTTGTTGTTCCAGTGCCATTTGTTGAAAAGATTATCCTTTCCTTGTTTAATTGCATTAACGTCATTGTTGAAAATCAATCAACCATACACATGTAGGTTTATTTCTGGACTGAAAGTTTTTCTTTTTTCAAAGTTGTTTTAGCTATTTGACATCCTTTGCATTTCCATATAAATTTTAGAATCAGCTTATCAGTTTTTACAAAAAAGCCTGCTGTTCTTTAGATTGGGATTGCACTGAATCTCTAGATCAAATTGGAGAGAATTGATATCTTAACAATATTGAGTCTTACAATCCCTGAAGATTGTTATTTTCCATTTATTTAGGTTTTCTTTCAAAATGTTTTCACTTTTTAGTGTCATGAGTCTTGTACATTTTTTGTAGTTAATTGCTATTTCACTTTTGATGCTAATGTAAGTGGTATTAAATTTTGCTTTCCAATTGTTAGTATATAGAAATATAATTGATTTTTTTAAATTGACCTTGTATCTGGCAACCTTGCCAAATTCACTTGGTAGTTCAGTAGCCTTTTTGTAGATTCCTGAGGATTTTCTATGTACATGATCATGTCATTTGAGAATAGAGAAAGTTTGACTTGCCCTTGCCAACATATGTGCCTTTTACTTTTTCTTGCCTTACTGTACTGGCTAGACATCTAGTGCAGTATTGAATAGAAGGGGTGAGAGCATTCTTGCCTTGTTCCCAGTCTTAGTGGGAAAAACATTTAGTCTTTCACTATCAAGTATGATTGTTTGCATTAGGTTTTATGTAGATGGCTATTCAGATTTACCATTTCTTCTTGTGTCAGTTTTATTAATATGTTTTTCAAGGAATGTCTCTGTTCCATCTAAGTTACCAAATTTATTGGCATAGAGGTGTTTGTATGCTTCCTTATTATTATTTTAGCATGTGTAGAATTTTTAGTGATGTTTCCTTGATATTGATAGTTTATATTTTTCTTATTTCTTGATTGGTCTAGTTATAGGTTGACCAATCAATTGGTCAACTTTTTATTAATTTTATTAATCAATTTTATTAATTTTTTCAAAGCAAATAGCTTTTTGTTTCTCTATTGTCTTTTATTTAATTGATTTCAAGTCTTTATTATTTCTTTCTACTTATTCAGAATTAATTTGCTTTTCTTTTTCTAGTTTCTTAGGATGGGACCTTAAATCATGAATTTTAGGCCTTTCTTGTTTTCTAATACAACCATCTAAAGCTATAATGTTAATTCTAGGTACTGTTTTAGCTGCATTCTATGTATTTTGATACGCTTTCATTATCATCCAATTCAAAATATTTTCTAATATTCCCTGCTATTTCTTCTTTGATCCATATGTTATTTAAAAGATTGTTATTTAATTTGTACATGTTTGGGTATTTCCAAATACCTTTTTGTGATTGATTTCAAATTTAATTTCATTGCGGTCAGAGAATATACTCTGTATGAGTTCAGTCATTTAAAATTTATTGACTTGTTTTATGTTCTAGCAGATGGTCTTTCCTTATGATTTTTACATGTGCAGTTGAAAATAATGGGTATTTTGCTGTTGCTGGGTGTGGTGTTCTATAAACATCAATTAGTTGGTCTTATTATTGAAGTCTTCTACACCTTTATTTTCTGTTTCCTTATTTTATCAATTGCTGTGAGGTTATTGACATCTCTGACTCTAATTGTGGATTTATCTATTTCTTTTTGCAGTTTATCAGTTTTTGCTTCATATATTTTAAAGCTTTGTTATTAGGTGCATACACATTATGATTCTTATGTCATCTTGATGGATCAACCCTTCTAACATATGTCTTTCTTGTCTTGAAGTCTTTCTGATATTCACATAACCACTCATGATTAGTGTTTGCATAGTATTTCTTTCTCCATTTCTTTATTTTTAAACTGTATGTGTCTTTATATTTCATTGTTATAGAAAACATATAATTGAGTCTTGCTTGCTCTGCCTTTTAATTGGGGTGTTAAAACATTATTTTTAATTTTTATTTCAGCATATTACAGGGGTAAAAATGTTTAGGTTACATATATTAGAACATTATGTTTAATGTTATCTACATGGTTGGCTGTAAATCTAACATCTTATTTGTTTTGTTTGTACCAACTATTTTTTTTTCCTCTTTTGGAGTAAATCAGTATTTTTAAATATTCCACTTTATCTCTTCTATTGGTTTATTAGCTACAACTCCATCTTTTTTTCAATGGTTGCTCTGGGGTTTACAGCATGTATTTTAAAAATGTATAAGACTTCACATATAATGCAAAAATGCAAAAACCTTTTAACTATATACTTCCATACTTTTCAATATTCTTGTCATGTTTTATTTATACATGTTATAAGCACCACAATATATTATTATATTTGCTTTTGACAGTTAATTGTCTTTTAAAGAGAAAAGTCTTTCATAATTATAAATGCCTAGCACTTACAGTATTTTCTAAAAGGTTTATTAATAGCTTTGTTTTATTATTAGTTTGCAAACTTATTCAATTAAATAATACATATTTTATTATATTTTGTCACATTTTTATTATAGTGCTTAAGTTGAATTTTATTTGTTTAAAAATCTAGAGCACACTAGATGGTAACCTTCTATGAGAGTAGGTTTAATGTTCTCTATTTTTATATCTTTAGCACTTAGCAAAATGTCTGGTACAAAAAGATATATATGAAATAAGTAACATAAAATATATTGTTATTTTAGAAATAAGTGAATTTTACTCTGTAGTCTAACACTTGGGATTTTACAAGAAACAATAATTCATTTAAAAACACTGGTCTGGGCCCATCATTATACTGTGCTGCTGGTTTTCAAAAGATGTGACCAGAAATTGAGGACATAAAGTTTGAGGACATAAAGTTTCAGGGCAATAAGTTACAGAACTGGTTTTCCACGTAATCCTTCAAGCCCCATCTACCGCAATTCTCCAGGGCCTCAACTTTAGAAGACCCTAGGCACACAAAGGAGCTAGGAGAGGTCAACACATGGCAGAATCGTGTGCTGTCCCAGAAGACAAAGGAAAAGGTGTTTCAGGATGGAGGGCTTGGTCAGCACTGTCTATTAATAAATGGGACCTGGATTAAATAAATCAAGAATTTTAAAGTGTCCTTTGTATTTCGTGACAAGGAATTTCAGTGATGCAGGTGTTGGCGGCAGAAATGACACTGTAGTGGCTTTAGGAGGAAGTGGGAGGTGAGGAAGAGGAGTTAGGTTCTTGGGAACAACACGGGCTCGCTGGCAAGAGAGCGGAAGAGAGAGACAGGGACAAGGGCAGAGGCTCCTGGGGAGGACTCTCCTCTTCAGACCCCTCCTGCAGGGTCACGGGCTCCCGATCCCTAGGTGCTGGTCTTCCCTGGGAGGAGAGGTGGCAACCAGGGCACTATATGCTGACGTCAGGGGAGTACTTTGGAGCAACTCACTCCTGCTCGCCGCAGTGACTTCCTTCGGTCACTTCGCACCGACACCGAGATTGTGCCGGGAAATTCCGAACGCCCTTCCACCCGCAACGCTCTTTCGACGCCCTTCCCTTCCCCAGACTTCCCTCAGCTCTCGCGTGAACGCCCCTCCAGACCGTCCTGGGTACAAAACGGGGCTACGTCAGGCGCCTCAGCTTCCGACTTCCGGAGCGGGACGGCTCTCGCGTGGTGCCTCGGCGAGGGTCCGACGAGGGGCCGCTCCCGAGGTTCCGCTGACCATTCTTTCCTCGGCGGAGAGCCCACGGGCGCTGGTGCTGTCGCCCGCGCGGACTCCGAACCGCGGCCGCTCTGCCAGGCAGTTGCTGAAGCTGTGTAGACGGCGCGGCCCGGCCGCCTTGCGCGGCCTGAGCGTCGAGGAGGCGGCGGCAAGTGGCACAGTGCCGGCGGAGTGGCGGGAGGCCCTCAGTCAGGGCCGAGTCGTCCTCGCCATCGTGGGCCGGCACCGGACGGGCCATGCTGCGCTGGCTGCGGGGCTTCGTGCTGCCCGCGGCGGCCTGCCAGGATGAAGATGACTACTTACGCTACGCGATCCTCTTCGAAGACCTGGATCACAATGGGGACGGCATGGTGGACATCCTTGAGCTCCAGGAGGGGCTGAAAAACTGGAGCTCCTCCTTTGGCATGCACTCAGAGAAGGTGAGCGACCAGAATGTGGCAACGTGAGTGTGGAGAGACTTTGAGTGAAGTCAGACTTGCCTTTTCCAGAGCTTCTTTCAAAGGCACATGGAATAAGGGTGGGATTCTCTGTGAGCCTCGAATACGCAGAATGATGTGCCCCAGTGAAACATGTTCTCAGCCTTCTTAAAATAAAATAATCACTTTTCACCGTGACAAAAGCCTTCTGGGCTATTTGGGAGATGCTCAGTGTTTCTGTTGACTCGTTCAACATTTACTGAACCAGAATAGAATGTCAGGGGCTGTGTTAGCCTTCGAGCAGAAATAAAGGACCATTTCTTTTCTCAGGAGATTCTCAGCCCAGGGGAGTGCTTCAGGGTCTCCTCCAAAGGACAGGCACAGATGAATGCTACAGAGCTGCTCTCTTTTTGACATCCACATCAAAAGTCTAGAAGGAGTCAGACCTTGTTCTATGGTTTACACTTCAGCTGATTGTTTCAGAACTTCGCCTAAATTAGGGGTGCTTTCCTACTCTAAAGAGGTCTTATTTTATTAAAACTATTTAGATGGAGGTTTCAGGTTCCAAGTTTTAGATGGAAGTATCAAGAGAAAAATTGTTTTATTTCACCTCCATCAATGCTAATTAGTCTTCAGATATTACTCCTACTGGTTTTAGCTTTCTATCAGTGAGCTTTTGTTGTTAGAAGTCCAAACCATCCAGACCCCTATTTATTTAGACATGGGGCCAGACACAGGAAGATTTGCTTTCCATTTACAGCCAGGTTTTGCGGGCAAGACAGACAGGCGTTTGTTTTAAAGGTGAGGGGTCAGAACATCTGACCTCTCCTCTCACTTTTGAAAGTCACCTTATTTGAATCAGAATTGAGTCAGATTTTTGGTCAGGTTCCTCCTTATTTATTTTTTCAGACAAGGTCTCTGTCACTCGGGCTTTAGTGCACTGGTGCAATCATAGCTCACTGCAACCTTGGACTTACAGGCTCAAGCGATCCTCCCACCTCATCCTCCTTAGTAGCTGGGACTATAGGTGCTTGCCAGCAGGCGTGGCTAACTTTTAAATTTGTTTTTTTTTTTTTGGAGATGAGGTCTTGCTATGTTTCCCAGGCTGGTCTGGAACTCCTGGCTTCAAGCGACCCTCCCACCTTGGCCTCCCAAAGGTCTGGGACATTTTTTTTTTTTTAGTAGAAACCTTAAAATAGCAAGCAAGTAGAAAGTTCTCATTCTTTTTAGGAAGACCGAAGATGGGTTCCCAGTCCCTCCTGGCTTGTAAGGTCTCCACTGAGAAGTCTACAGTTAGGCTGATGGGTTTTCTTTTGTAGGTTAGTTATTGCTTTTGTCTTACTGCTTGTAGCATTTTCTCCTTCGTTTTGACCTTGGCCAGGTTGATTACTATGTGTCCTGGAGATGTACGAAGATGATGAATCTTCCTGGTGTTCCATGACCATCTCGTATCTGGATGTCTGAATCTCTGGTGATACCAGAGAAATTTTCCTTGATAATTTCCTGGAATAGATTTTCCTTGCTTTTTACTCCTTTTTTTCCCCCTTGGGGATAACTATAATTTGTATATTAGTTTGCTTTGCATAGTCCCGTATTTCTCTGAGTGATTGTTCAGTCTTCTTTATTCTCTTTTCTGCATCGTTGAATGACTGTTAGCTTGAGAGCTTTGTCTTCAAGCTCTGAGATTCTTTCTTCTGCTTGTTTTAGCCTGTTGTAGCTTTCTTCCATATTTTGAAATTCTCTCAATGACTCTTTAATTTCTTTAAGTTCTATTATAGCCTTTCCTATGTTGTCTAGCTTTTTAGCAGCTTTTTCAGTTTTTAATTGATTTCCTGAAATTTTTTTTTTTTGGTCTCTTTTTGTTGGTTTTCAACTTTCTCTTCAATTCCATTCATCTTATTTGCTATCCATGTTCTGAATTCCATTTCTGACATTTCACTAATTTCTTCCTGTTCAGGGTCCGCTACTTAAGCTCTGTGATGCCTTAGGGGTGTCAAACTGTTTTGTTTTTTCATGTTGCCAGAGTTCTTTTGCTGATTTCTTCTCATCTGAATCCTTTTCTCTCAGCTCATGGCTGACAGGTTTATAGGGCACCTGTTTTCCTTTGTTGGGAACGGTCCTATTTAGTGAGAAGAAGTGGACGTCCCTAGATGGCACTTTTGTCCTTTTCTGGAACGCTGATCTAGCCTGAGAGGGGTGGGTGCACTGAGTGCCTGTAGCGTGGCTGTTCATATTGCCCCTTTCCCTTGTGATTGTCACAATTCAAGCTGGTGCTGGATGATCTTTGTGCAGTAGTGGGCTCTTCCCCAGATTGTTGTTGGAAGTTTGAGTTGGGGGCTGAGTGGGACCTCTCCGTGGAGGCTAGCATTGTGGGCGATTGCTGTGCCCGGGATCTCCCTGTGGAGGTGAGAGTGGCAGCTGGGTGAGGCTATCTAGGCAGTGGTTGTGGGTGTCCACACTGTGGGTGTTTGCTTGAACCAGGTCTGGGCATAATGTCAATTTGCAACTGGGGGGTTCCTGGCAGAGTGTTGGACCTTGGGGTAATTCTCTGGTCCCAGGGACAGTGATGGAGCCTCAAGGAGGCAGCTCTAGTGGCATAGGAACCATGGTGGTGGAGTTGTGCCAGGTGGGTGGCAATGTGAGGGTTGCAATGGGTGGGGCCATGATCTGGCTGCCAGGGGGCTGAGGTTCTCCCCTGCCCCAGTCCTATTGAGGCCATTGCTGCAAGGCTTCTCAGGTGGTGCCTTAGGCACCCCCTCTGCTCAGATCCTGCATTTGATCTGGCTCGATACCCAGTCATAGGGCACCACACCGGGGAGCATCTGCTCTGCCTGCTCCTTCCCCAGCCTGGCCAGGTTAGGCGAAGGCTGATGTTGCAAAGCCAAGCCCTGTACAGACCTGGTGCCCTGTACCTGAGAGCTCTCAATGATGTCAGTTGTAGCAACCTGGGATCTGTAGCCCCCAAATCCCTGCTGTGCCTGCTCTCCAATGCAGAGTCTGCAGAGACTCCACGCAGCTCCAGGATCAGTGCGTGCAGGGTAAGCATGGAGCCCCTGGGTTCTGTTCTGATTTTCCCCATATGTGGATGCCCCCCACCATAGTTACCTTTGATCTTGCCGAATGAATTGCCCCATCACCTTCTCCTTCACTCTGAATGCCCCCCTTGCTTCTCTGGAGTTTTATAATGTTCTTTTGAAGAAGAGCCATCCATAGGTAGGCATCTACTGCAACTTTTGATCTTCTTCTTGAGAAGAGAGCACAGGAGCTGCTTCTAGTTCACCATCTTCTCCCTTCTTTCCAGTATGCATATTTTTATTTTCACTTGTCTAAAGATATTTTCTAATTTTTCTTGTGATTTTTCTTTGACCCACTGATTGTGCAAGAGTGTGTTATTTAATTTCTACCTATTCGTAAATTTTCCTGTTTTCCTCCTATTGATTTCTATTTTCTGTTTTTATTATTATTGTTATTATTATTATTTTTAGAGATTGGGTTTTACTCTGTTGCCCAGGTTGGAGTGTAGTGGTGTGATCATAGGTCAGTGCAGCCTTGAACTCCTGGGTTCAAGCAATCATCCTGCCTCAGCCTCCTGAGTAGCTGGCACTACAGGCATGCACCCCCATGCCTAGCTAATTTTTCTTTCTTTCTCTTGCCTAATTTCTATGGCTAGGACTTCCAGCACTATGTTGAACAGAGGTGGTGAGAATGGGCATTCTTGTTTTGTTCCAGATCTTGGAGGAAATGCTTTCGATTTTTCACTGTTGAGTATAAATCTAGCTGTGGGATTCTCACATATAGCTGTTATTGTGTTGAGGTATATTCCTTATATACCTAGTTTGATGAGAGATTTTATCATGAAAGGCTGTTGAGTTTTGTTAAATTCTTTCTCTCTGTCTAATGAGATGATCATATGGTTTTTGTCCTTCGTTCTGTTAATGTGATGTTTCACATTTATTGATTTTTGTATGTTGAACCATCCTTGCCTCCTAGGGATAAATACCACTTGATCATGGTAGATGATCCTTTTAATGTGTTGTTGAATTTGGTTTGCTAGTATTTTGTTAAGTATTTTTGCACCTATGTTTATCAAGGATATTGGCTTATAATTTTCTTTCGTTTTAATGTTGTCTGGTTTTGGTATCAGGTTAATGCTGGCCTTATAAAAAGAGTTTGGAAGTATTTTCTGTTATTTTACTTTTTGGAGGAATTTGAGAACTTGTTCTTTTTAAAATGTTTTTAATTGTATTTATTCTTTTTTAAACATTTAGCAGGATTCAACAGTGAAACCATCAGGTCCTAGGCTTTTCTTTGATGAGAGACTTTTTATTACTGATTTATTCTCCTTGCTTATTATTGAACTGTTCTGAATTTATTTTTCTTTATGATTCAGTCTTGGTAGGTTGGATGTGTCTAGGAATTTATCCATTCTTCTAGGTTATCCAGTTTGTTGGCATATCACTGTTTATGGAATTCTCTTATAATCCTTTGTATTTGTATGGTATCAGTTTGTAGTATCTCCTTTTTCATTTCTGATATTATATATTTGAGTTTTCTCTTTCTCTTTTTTTAGTTAGTCTAGCTAAAGATTTTTCAATGTTGCTATATTAAAAAAACCCAACTATTAGTTTTATTTATCTATTGTTTTTCTACTCTTTGTTTCATTTATTTATGCTCTGATTTTTTTTTTTCATTTCCTTTCTTCTGATAACTTTGGGATTAATTTTTTCTTCTTTTTCTAGTTCCTTTAGGTATAACATTAGGTTGTTTGAGATCTTTCTGTTTTTTTTTTAAATATAGGTATTTATTGATTGATGTAAACTTTCCTTTTAGAACTGCTTCTCTTTATCTTATGAGTTTTGATATGTCATGTTTCCATTTTCATTTCTCTCAAAATATTTTTAAATTTCCTTTTTAATTTCTTCGTTGACCCATTGGTTGCTTGGGAGCATGTTGTTTAGTTTCTATGTATCTGAATTTTCAGAAATTCCTGCTGTTACTGATTTCAATTTCATAGTATTGTGTTAGTAAAGATACTTGGTATTATTTCATTCTTCTTAAATTTGCTAAAGCAGGCTTGTTTTGTGCCCTAATATGTGAACTATTCTGGAAAATGTTCTGTGTGCCCTTGAGAAGAATATGAATTCTGTTGCTATTGAATGAAAGGTTCTGTATATGTCTGTTGAGTACATTTTGTCAAAGTGTTATTCATACCCAATGTTTCATTATTAATTTTCTGTTTAGATGGTCTATCCTTTGTTGAAACTAGGGTATTGAAGTCCTCTAGTATTATTGTGTTGCAATCTGTTTCTCTCTTCAGGTCCTTTAATATTTGTTTTATATATTTGGGTGCTCCAGTGTTGGTTAGATACATATTTACAGTTGTTATGTCCTCTTGATGAATTGACCCATTTATCATTATATAATATCCTTCTTTGTCTCCTTTTATAGTCTTTGACTTAAAGTCTATTTTGTATGAAATAAGTATAGTTATCTCTGTTCACTTTTGGTTTCCAAAATAATTACAGTTTGTATATGTCCTTAAAAGTGAGGTGAGTGTCTTGTAGGCAATATATTGTTAAGCCTTGATTTTTTAAAAATTCATTTAGTTACTCTATATCTTTTTATTGGAGAATTTAATCCATTTGCATTCAAGGTAATTGTTGATAGGTAAGGACTTATAACTGCCTTTTGTTACTTGTTTTCTATTTGTTTTGTAGATATTTTGTTTCTTCCTTTTGCAGTCCTCCTTTGTGATTTGATGGTTTTCTGTAATAGTATGCTTTGAATCATTTCTATTTTTGTTCTACTAAAGATATTTGCTTTGTGGTCACCATGAGGCTTACATAGAACATCTTATAACAGCTTATTTTAAGCTGATCAACTTAACTTTAATTGCATAAAGCAAGCCTGCACTTTTACTCCACCCTACATTTTATGTTTTTAATGTCACAATTTACATCATTTATAATGTGTATTCCTTGAAAATTTAATGTAGCTACCGTTGTTATTAGTAGTTTTGTCTTTTAACCCTTGCGCTAGGGATAAAATTGCTTTACTTGCTATTTTTACAATCTTAGAGTATTCTGAATATGGCTCTATTTTACTTATATCATTGCGTTTTATGCTTTCATGTTTCATGTTATTAATTAGTGGCCTTTTGTTTCAGTTTAAAAAGCTCCCTTTAGCAATTCCTATATG
Source organism: Lepilemur ruficaudatus (assembly GCA_963574885.1). NCBI lineage: Eukaryota > Metazoa > Chordata > Mammalia > Primates > Lepilemuridae > Lepilemur > Lepilemur ruficaudatus. The sequence continues at coordinate 104,396 of CAUYRT010055036.1, forward strand.
GTAGGTCTCATGGAAATTAACTCCCTTAACTTTTTTTGTCTGGGAAAGTTTTTATCTCTTTTCTTTTCTTTTCTTTTCTTTTCTTTTCTTTTCTTTTCTTTTCTTTTCTTTTCTTTTCTTTTCTTTTTTTCTTTTCTTTTCTTTTCTTTTCTTTTCTTTTCTTTTCTTTTCTTTTCTTTCTTTCTCAGGTTAAATTAAGTTTTATTTGTTCTCTCTCATTTTGCAATAATCACTCACAAATATCTTTCACAGAGCATATATACAGGGTTGTAATACAAAATTATAAGTTAGTTGTGTTTTTCACACAAGTTGTAAAGTGTCAATGTATCATATGAGAGTTCTCCTAATAGGGCACCAAATTTAAAACAAAAAAATTACTCTGAGTTTACTAAGCAGAGAAATTTTTCAGTAATTATTCATCTCTACATTCACATTCTATGTATTTTCTCATGGTCAACAAAATTATTCAAATGATTTAAGTTATCCCACCATTTAAAGAGAAAAGTTCCTACAATAATTTTAAACCATGGCATTATCTTAATTTCACCACTGGCTGCTTTTTTTTTTCCCCCAGAAGTTCTTTTAGTTCTTCCTTTGACACAAAACAATAGCTTTTAATGTCACTGGGACCTGGAGTCAAAGTTACATTCTTCCTCACAAACACTATGTAACAAATTTCATGTCCATCTCAGATACCATCAGACTAAACCTTGTAGTTAATTCGTGTTAGATAATTAATTTCTTTTAGTTTTCCTTTAGCACTTGGAATATATCATCCCACTCTATCCTGGCCTGCAGAGTTTCTGCTGAGAAATCTGCTGATAGTCATAGAGGTACTACTTTGTATTTGATGTGTTTCTTATCTCTTTCTGCTCCTATAATTTTTTCTTTATTTTTGAATTTTGATAGTTTAATTATTATGTGTCTTAGTGAACTTATTTTTGGGTTGAATTTGATTGGACATCTCTGCCCTTCCTGTACCTGGATGTTGGCATCTATCCACAAATTAGGAAAGTCTTTAGCCATTGTATCTTTAAATAAGCTTTCTTGCCCTTCTTTTCCTTCTGCACCTCCTATTTATATGCAGGTTTGGTCTTTTGATGATCCATAATTCCTATAGGCTTTCTTCATTCTTTTTATTCTTTTGTCTTTTGCTCCTCTGACTGGATAATTTCAAATGTTCTGTCTTTTAGCTCACTGATTCTTTCTTCTGATTGATTGAGTCTGTAGTTGATGCTTTCTGTTCTTTTCTTTTTCTTTTTTTTTCCTTTGAGATAGGGTCTTGGTCTGTTGCCAAGGCTAGAGTACAGTGGCATCATCATAGCTTACTGCAGCCTCCAACTCAAGGAGGGCTCAAGCAATCCTCCTGTCTTAGCCTTCGAGTAGCTGGGACTACAGGCATGTACCACAATGCCTGGCTAATTTTTTTTCCCTATTTTTTGTAGAGATGGGGTCTCGCTATATTGCTCAGGCTGGTCAACTCCAGGCTTCAACCAGTCCTTCTGTCTCAACCTCCCAAAGTGTTAGGATTACAGGCTTGAGCCAATTGCATCTGGCCTGTTGTTGATACTTTGTACTGAATTTTTCATCTGAGTCATTGTATTTCTATTTGGTTTCTAGGATTTCTATTTGGTTCTTTTTAATGTTTCTATTTCTATCTCAAACTTCTTACTTTGCATATTTTCTAAATTTCATTAAATTTCATTTTTGTATATTCTTGTTCACTAATCTTTAAGAAAATTATTCTGAATTGTCTGTCATTCATTGTATAGATTTACACTTCTTTAGAGTCCGCTATTGGTGCTTTATTAGTTTGTTTTGAAGGTGTTATGATTTCCTGATTCTTTGTAATCCTTGTGTTCTTGCCTTGTTGTCTGCATATTTGCAAGACAGCCCCTCTCTTTATCTTTATAGTAGTTTTTTTGGCACAGATAGACCTTTATATTAGTGTAGCCTGTGATTCTGGGTGGACCAGCTGGTGATGACCCTGGGCAGGCAGAGCTTATGGTGGGTTCTCTAGTTGGCTGGGATGCTGCCTTTGTTACAATGTCAAGTGGGAAATGACTGGCTGGGCTCTGCTATCAGGCAGGACTGTAATGGCTTCTGGCCAGGCCAGTCATAGGATGTATTCTGTGGATGGGCAATTTTGCTATTTGGGATCTGTAGTTGGGCAGGGCTGCAGTCTGGGCTCCAAGTTTAGGTGGAGTTGCTGTTTGTGACAGGTGGGACCATAGGCTATGCTCCTTAGAAAAGTATGATTGACGATTACCTCCCTGTCAGTGTGGAGCTGTGGGTTGGGTTTTTGGTTGGGTTGAGCCACTGTTTGAGTTACCTGGTCAAGCTGGTCTAGCCCCTTCACTTCTCTGAAATGGGTGGAGGTGGGTGTCTCCCACTGGGACACTCCTGGGCAGTGTCGTTGAATGGACTTTGAGTTTGGGCCTAGAGATTAGACATCTAGGGATTCAAGATAGGTTGAATTTCCTACTGTGTTTCTGAAGGTGACCAGCTCAGCTTAGTTGGTGGGCTACAAAGTTTGCTTGTATCTCTGATTGGGTGCCACAGCTGGTGGCACCCGATAACACAAAGGTACCACCACAATCTGCATGCTGGTCACCATGACCTCTCTCTCCTTTTTTTGTTTCTACCTGGCTCTGGCGGCCAAGTCATGCCATTTCCCCCAGTGGTCCCCATGAGGTGAGACTAGAAAGGGCTTCCTGAGAAGAATTTCAGAATGCTAAGGAAACCAAATGACTCCTTTTGGTTCTCTTTTCCCTTGTAGAGACCGTGAGCCCAGGGAAATTCTCTTTGTCTGGTGTTGTGTTGACTTAGGGGAGGGTAGGGGCAGTATGGTCAAAGTGAGAGCATTCTTCTTATTCTTCTAATTCAGTTTTCATTCAGTTTTCTGGACCACACGAGTATCTCTGGTTTGTTGACAAGTATTGGAGTTTTCAAAAAGATGTTCTGGCCTGTGGATAGTTGCTAACTGAACTTTCTTTGGGGAGCAATGGAGCCTGAGATTTCCTATTTCCTGTTCTGCCATCTTGCTGATGTCATTCTCAAAAAGTTTATTTAAAAATAAAACTTTATATCACTGCCATAAGTGAAAAACTAGTAGATTACAAGTAAGCATAAAGTAAATAAATTGAAAACAAATTGCTCTTATTAAATTCTGGCTAAATACTATATAGATGCTCCTTCACTTATGATGGGGTCATGTCCTAATAAACTCATCATAAACCAAAAATATTTTAAGTCAAAATGCACTTAATACCCCAAGAAACCCATTGTAAAGTTGAGAAATTATATGTCAAACCATCATAAGTCAGAGATTGTTTGTATTGTCTGATGAAGGTGAGCCTGAGGCTTATACTTTGATTTTTTTCTGTAAAATTTTGGCAATTACTGAGGCATATTAGCACATTGAAATGTTCTCCATGATGTGCTAAGAAGGATTGAAAGAAAATTGGAATAGGAATAATTTTCTCACACTGTGATTTAGTGTTGTTTATTTTCGTGTGTACACCATAGATATCCCACTCATCGGGAAACACCTGCAGAATTAAGTTGAAATCCATTTTGTGGCATGTAAGTCCCCTTATGATCTCTCCCCTGCCTGCCTTGTCTCCTACTTTTCTCCCTTGCTTTTTGTCCTTAGCAAATTGGAACCATTTAGTGTTGCTATGAAGAATAAATGAGTTTATACATATAAAGTGCTTAGAAGTAAGTGCTCCATGAGTATTAGCTGTTATTGCTATTATTATTATGTTTTTCTAATTAACATATATCTTGCCTCCTTGAAAATACTGTCACATATTCTTAGAATATCTTCTTTCATTTATCTGTCCAGTTAGTGCTTATTTTTCTCTGCAAGTCTCAGCTCAAACACTTTTCCTCTGTGAAGACTCTCCTGAATCCCCCTAAATCTGTACCTTGAATATATTCACGTAACACACTGTCTTTGGTTATGTGAGTGGTTTCTACTAGTCTGTATCATCCTTCAGGACAGAGACTGTATCTTCTTGCCTTTTAATCCCTAGCACCTAGTCCAGTACCTGGCTTACTGCATTTATTTTTCAATTCAATAAATATTTATTTAGGGCCTATTTTTGCCACACTGTATGCAGGTATTGATGTTAAAAAGCTGAACAAGACATGCCCTATGAGGTAGGAGTTTGCTGGAAGTATATATGATGTGCATTTAAAAATTATTAATTTTTTAATTTAAAAAGCAGAAAGCCCATTGAGATCTATACTTTACAAGGATAGGTCTCAAACCATTAAGCTGAGAGACATACTTGAATTCCACATATTTTATTTCATTTGGTTAACAGATTGTGAGGTTCCTGATGTCAAAGGCTATGTATCTTAGTGTCTTTATTTTCTTGAGGTACTTGGCATTCATTGTTTACCTCAGATAATACTTACTAATAAGATTTATAATTATTTGGAATGGCATGGTGGCTATTTACTATTGCAAAAATTTTAAAAATTGCTTAATATACTTAGCCTTGTAGCTGTGACTGAAAAAGTTGGATAATGGAAGCTTGTGGAAATAATAATTAGTATGAGTGAAATGTGCAAATGTTAGCATGGTATAGTGGCTTATGATGTATCTCTGCAATGAGTTTCTTCATTCTTGTAGAAAATTCTTAAGGCTGGAGATACCAATGCTGATTCAAGATTAGATTTTGGAGAATTTTTGCATTACCTTCAAGACCACGAGAAAAAAATGAGACTGGCATTTAATAGTCTGGACAAAAATAATGATGGTATGTATGTGGTTTTTAAAGAAATTTTATTTCAGCATTTTACGGGGGTAAAAATGTTTAGGTTACATATATTGTCTTTGCTCCACCTGAGTCAGAGCTTCAAGTGTGTCCATCCCCCAGATGGTGCAAATATAGGTGTGAATATGCCCATCTCCTCCTCCCTGCTTCCACCTGCCTGACAGCCTGTTAATGTTACTACTATATGTATTCATAAGTATTGATCAATTAATACCAATTTGATGGTGAGTACATGTGGTACTTGTTTTTCCATTCTTGTGATACTTCACTTTGTAGAATGGGCTCCAGCTCTGTCCAGAATAATACAAGAGGTGTTAGATCACCATTGTTTTTTGTGGCTGAGTAGTACTCCATGGTATACATATACCACATTTTATTAATCCACTCATGTATTGATGGACACTTGGGTTGTTTCCACATCTTTGCAATTGTGAATTGTGCTGCTATGAACATTCGAGTGCAGGTGTCTTTTTTATAGAGTGTC
>CAUYRT010055037.1:0-17290 GCA_963574885.1 Lepilemur ruficaudatus
TTAAAAAATTAGCCGGGTGTGGTGGCGCATGCCTGTAGTCCCAGCTACTTGGGAGGCTGAGGCAGAAGGATTGCTTGAGCCCAGGAGTTTGAGGTTGCTGTGAGCTAGGCTGACGCCACGGCACTCACTCTAGCCCAGGCAGCAGAATGAGACTCTTTCTCAAAAAAAAAAAAAAAAAAATATGTTTGAGACAACTTCAAATCTCCATACGTTCTTGATTAAAATCAAGGCATAATATCCTGAGATTGCCACAACAGTACTGAAAAACCTGCTTCCATTTCCAACATCTTATCTTTGTGAAGCAGGGTTTTCTGCAGTGACAGCAACCAGAACAAGATTACGGAGTCGACTGGACATAAGCAACAGACTTCAGATGTCACTGTCTCTCACCACCCCCAGCTGGGACCATCTAGTTGCAAGAAAACAAACTCTGGGCTCCCACTGATTTCTGCATTATGATGAGTTGTATAATTATTTCATTATATATTACATTATATGTTACAATGTAATAATAACAAAATATACAATAAATGTATATGAATCTACATTTGAATGTACTACATTTGTAGATTGAATGTATCTACCAATGAATGGACTTGAATCATCCCCAAACCATCCTCACCCCAGGTCTGTTGAAAAATTATCTTCCATGAAACCAGTCCCTGGTTCCAAAAAGGTTGGGGACTGCTGTTCTAAGAGACAGAGAGAATGGGGCTGGAGAGCCAGGACAGGGTCAATTCTGTGGAGCCTCTAAGACCAGACCACAAAGCTGGGTTTCAGCTTATAGGCAATGAGGAACTCCCTAGGATCTAAATTGCTCAAATAAATCTGAAAAGTCTTGGTACTCTCTTGGACTATCCTACTGAGCTTTTGAAGGCAAACCTCTTGATCACTTGGTACAAACCAGGGAGGAACCTTCCCAGTCTACAAGGATTGCAACAAGCATCATTCCTCACCAACAGAGCAAAGAGTGACCTCTGCTCAGGCCTCGTAAAGCTGGGTCAAGAAGGCACCCACCACAGAATGAACAGGCAACATTCACAACCAACACATAAAGGGCAACTCTTAATGTTCCAGCAAATCTCCAGAGGGTTCCAAAGGTCAGTTTGTCATGAGCACAACTAAAGCTAAGGTCAGACCTCGCTCACTATCTCTGAAGGAAGCACTGATTCTGCAAACATAAAATAAAACCCAACAACATCAACAACAAAAGAAAATAAGACCACTTGGTAATTCAAGAGGCCAAGCAATTTCAGGTCTACTAGGAAACTTATTTCAGGGCCATCTTTTGCCTTTGAGCTGGGTCTCACTTTAGACAGTGTGGTAGCAGAATTGCTCAAGAAAGTTTTAACAACTATCTTCCCTTTGTTTCACTATCTTCCCTTTGTTTCACCTTTGTCTTCCCTTTCTTTCTGGCCTTGGTTCCAGAAAGATTCGTAAGCTGGTTATGCTTTTATTTCCAAAGAAAAAGCTAACAAGTCTATGTAATAATAAGAAAAATGTCAAGAGAAACTTTTGCCATTATTTCTTTTTCTCCAAAATTTGCAGTTATGAGATGGAAAGAACACATTGAGAACAGAGGCCCCCACAAAGTGTCTCCCTATCACATATCATATGTAAAGTTACAATCACCAAGAGTAGTGACAGTGAAAGCTAATTAAAATCTCTACTTGCACTTTTACATTTTAAGAAAACATTCGTGGCAGTTGGGTAACAAAGAGATCAGGGAAAATGTGCCTTCAAAATTAATTTTTAGAACCATTCCCATCTCCTACTGGAAGAAACCTAAAGCTAAAAACTGGAAACTAGCATGTAACAGGTACATCCTCCAAGCCACCTCAAGCTTCCCCCTTACCAGCCAACTTTAGGCCCTGCTTCCTTAGCCACAAGCCAGGACACTGACAGTGAGGCCAGTGTGGGCAGGCTTCTACCAGATGGAATATTCTCTCTCATCTAGAGAACTTAGCTAGCCAAGGAGAACCACAGGTATTGCCTAACACCCTCAGGACCATCATCTGGCCCCATACCCAGGGTTCAGTGAGGATTGGGCTCTCAGAGAGCCAGATGCACACCAATAAGGCAGGTGCAAACGCATTGACACTATTCCAGAACGCTGTACAGGGTGGGGGTGGGCACTGACATATGAAGATAATTTCATATTCTTCATATGACGATCATAACCTTCATGGTCGCAGATTGGGCTAAAGACCCTAACAGCAATGCGGCTGAATGCTCTCGCAGCATTGTTCAGCTCAGCAGTGCACGGGACGCTCATCAACCACCAGTGAGGATACTGCAGGCACGCAGGGAGTCATCACTTGGACCTTGCACTGTGGTCATGGGTTTTTCTTTAAATACATTTTATAACATAAATTTACTACGTGGAATATTTTGAACTAGCTATGTATTTAAGTACATATATAAACAAATTTAACTATTGAAATATAAGGGTTACAGCCATCCCACAAGTGGCAGGAATAAAAATTCTTTGCTTAGCTAAACTTTACTCAGGCTCCTGACCCTTCTCCCAGGCCCACCTGTGCACTTCCTTATAAAATCCAGTTTTAGTAAAGAACCTCCCATCCTCAATATCTCATCACCCTTGACATCTAATCTGGTTCCTCATCCTCCACCATCCCCCAGGTGATGTGTAATCACCCTGGCCTGTCTTCAGCAAGAATCCTGTTGCGTGAGTTTAGCCAGAACCCCTCTTACATCCCTGATGTCTCCTCTTAGTAATTTTCCATCCACTGCCTCCACCCTGTGCCTTGGATATAAATTCCCACTGCCGACGCTGTATTCAACAGTTGAGCCCAGTCATTCTCCCCCACTGCAAGACTCCATTGCAGTGGTCCTCCATACCTAATATGAGGGTTCTGAATAAAGTTCTCTTTTATTTACAAGCTTTAATAAGCATCAATGAATGATTTTTTTAACGGCAGACATGCCCTTTAGGGGACACCAAGCCTGGAGCAGGGCACAGGGAACACAGCATACCATTCCAATCCACAGCCACCACTTAACTGTCTGACCGTGGGACAGTATGACTCTGAGCCCATGTCCTGTCACAAAGTGGGGGCGATATTCCCACCTTGGAGGTTTACTGCAATCTCAAGTGAGAAAGTGTGTGTAGGGGGTGCTCTGTAACTTAAGTTACTAAGTTAAATTTAAATAACACTAGGCCTTGCTAAGGGTCAAATCAAAGACAAAAATACTTTTAAAAGGTAGGAGCTAGGATTCAAATCTTTAAATGACAAATTCTCTCTGGAGCCTGAGGTTGCAATGGGGAGGCTTCCCCAGCCAGGAGGCCCACAGATACATACAATGACACTGCAGAGGCCTGGGCCCCACATCATTCAAGCTGCAGGCTAGGGTGGGAAGTCTGGCACTTGCACCACCCCCTCATCACTGAAGGCCATCAACCTAACCAAGAAATTCAGAACTTCTCTAAAAATGAGAAGTTTGTCTTTTGTCCTTGAAGGTTACAATAACATAATTAAGACTTTCTGTGTGGAGACAAGGTGCATATTACAGGAACTCTCTGTACCTTCCACTCAATTTTACTGTGAAACTAAAACTGGTCTAAAAAAACTGAAGTTTATAAATTAAAAAAAAAGGACTTGCTAGCACTAATTCCAAGAGGGTTTTTAGCTACCCTGCCCTATATGGTCTAGAAAAAAGGGAGAAAATAAGTCATAAGAAAGCCTCCAAACCTATCAGTAATTTAAGCCTTTTAAGGCATAAATTCTAAAGTTCTGCATTCATCAGATTACTTGGAACAACATTCAGAAAAGCATTGAAATTTCAAATAAAGTCAAATAAATATAGCACTCCATAGATCTTAAGGCTAGATGAGAGGATTAAACCATGCACCCGAGGAAAGGTTTGCAAAGACAAACTGCAAAGCAGGTCTAAAAATACCTTGTGATGATCCACCACCACTGTTTTAGGGGGCAAAAATAGGGAGGGGATCAAAACTCAAAGCAAACCTGGCACTTCTAGGATAACTGCTGACACACAATCCTGCTCCTGTGTACTACCACACATGCCAACCAGACCCTGCAGCAGGTCAACAGATGGCTTCTGTCACCAGGCTGGTCAGTAAACAGGTCTAAAGAGGGCAGAGAGAAATAATCTTTCAAACAGACTTCTAATTTATAATCATTTTTAATACTTGTGCTTTTATAATTTTGAGTAGGACTGCTTTCCTAGTTCAGGGCACAGAACTTGGCAGTAATGCTGTTGGGTACTGAGAAAGAACACTGAGATTCCACATTAGACATGTGGATTAGTCTGTTCAGGTTGCCATAACAAAATACCTCAGATGGGGTGGGGGTGGGGGACTTTAAATAAAAGACATTTATTTTCTCACAGTTCTGGAGGCTGGAAGTCCAAGATCATGGTGCCAGCTGATTCAGTTCCTGGTGAGGGCTCTCTCCCTGGCTTGCAGACAGCCTCCTTCTTGCTATGTCCTCACATAGCCTTTTATCTGTGTGCCTCTTTCCTAAGTGTCTCTTCTTACAAGGACACCAATTCTATTTGATTAGGGCTCCACCTTTATGACCTCATTTAGACTTAAATATCTCTTTACAGACTCTATCTCCAAATACAGTCACATTGGGGGTTAGGGCTTCAAGAAATGAACTTGGAGGTGGGACACAATTCAATCCATAACAACGTGCCTTACAGATTATACCTCCATCTTCTACCTAATCGCTGCACGAATCCAGTACCTGAGTTGGAAAGTGCTGCTAGTGAGAGGTCAAGAGCCAGAAGAGCCCACTTCTGTTTGCAGAGAGGGTGCAAGGCCCTTACAGTGAGGCAGAGAAACTAATTACCCCCCCCACACACACACACATCTGTTGAGGGGCAGAGATAGGGAAAAGCTGCCATCAAGCACTCAGTCATCATCTGACAGAGTGCTCAGGGTGACATTTGAAACCAAGTGTCAGAGAGGGAAAAGCAACCACCTCAAGTTCGCAAATCAGACAGCAGTAGAACCAGGACACCCCAACCTCAGACTGCAAACTCCAGGCTCTAAGCTTCTTCCTCACTCCACAGCTGCTCCCTTGATTTGCATGTTCCTGATGATTAGTGATGTTGAACATTTTTTCTTATACAGGTTGGCCATTTGCATGTCTTCTTTTGAGAAATGCCTACTCAGGTCATTGGCCCATTTTTAAAAATCAGATTATTTGTCTTTTTGCAATTGAGTAGAGTTCTTATTTATGTTGGATATTAACTCCTTGCCTGATGTAGTTTGCAAAAATTTTCTCCCATTCTATAGTCTGTCTTTCACTCCACTAATTGTTTCTTTTGCTATGCAGAAGAAGCTTTTTTGGTTTGATGTAATCTCACCTGTCTATTTTTGCTTTTGTTGCCTGTGCTCTGAGGTCTTACCCAAAAAGTCTTGTCCAGACCAATGTCCTGAAGTATTTTCCCTATGTTTTCTTCTAGTAGTTTCATAGTTTAGAGTCTTACATCTAAGTCCTTAATCCATTTTGAGTTGATTTTTGTATAAGGTGAGAGATAAGGGTCTAATTTCATTATTCTGCATGTGGATATAGTTTTCCCAACAGCATTTATTGAAGAGAAGGTCCTTTCCCCATTGTGCACCTCTATCAAAAAATCAGTTGGCTATAAATGTAAAGATTTATTTCTGGGCACCAAAACAGCACAGTACTGGCATAAAAACAGGCACACAGAACAATGGAACAAAATACAATGACAGTTTTGAAGTCTTTGTTAAGCCCAACATCTGGGTCCTCTCCCAAGCAGCTTCTGTTGCCTGCTTTTATTCTGTCATACTTTCCTATTTCTTTGCATGTCTTACAATTTTGTGTTGAAAACAGCATTTTAGCAACTCTGGATACTGACCCCTTCTTCCCCAGGGCTTTTATTTTTTTAGTGACTTGGCTGGACTAATTTAGTGAAGTCTATCCCCTGCCATCCTCCCAGGTGCAACCTCTGATTTTGCTCCTCAGAGAACATGAGTGTGTTCTTTGGAATGACAATTATTTTATCAGGGCTGTCTTTGTATCTTCCCAGATCTTTTTGTTATCAGACCCACCTGTTGGGCCCCACTAATTGCTGGTTGATTGCTCTATTGTTTTTGATAACTGCCTGGGAGCACTGTCCCACCTATTGACCTAATTAAATGCCGACCTTTAGCAGGCATAGTTTTGATGACAATGTTTGAGGCTTGTTTTGACCCGAGGATGACTCTTCTGAGATATCTCTTTCCCTGATCATCCTCCTTCCAGGTTTTGCCTGTTGCTTTATTGGAGCTACCCAGCCTCTTAACTGATTAACACCAAAATCTCCGGGTTTTTTTTTTGAGAACATCCTTAGGTTTGAACTTCCCCCACACTCTGTTATAAATAAAGTCAATGTCTTTGGGGATAACTTCAGAGCTTTCTGTTCTTACTTCCTACCTCTTCTACTTGGCAAAATTCACTGCTTTTGTAGCTGGAGGCAGGGACATTGTTCCACTTCTCCCAGAGGGATACTTCCATTTTAAGAGCAGGGTTGGGGCAGTAGCTTTTGTACTTCTTGGCTTTACTCTCCTATGATGGAACCTCTGCCTTACAAGCAAGCTGAAGTGACAAAGGGCAACTGGGGTCCCAATATTCTCAGCCTGACATAGAACCTCTACCTATGAGTAGAGGCTGGCCATACTCTCCTGGAATTTAGCCTCTGCAACACAGAGCTCTGTTGAAGGGTGAGGGGATAAGATAGGCTGCCCTCCTGGGGAGATGCCATAACCCTTGATGGGAACTTAGAGGAAAAGAAACCCAGTCTTCTAGGTCACACTTGATCACAGTGTAGCTTCTGTCATGCTGAGCTGGGGGAAGGAGGGAGCGAGTCATGGCAAAAGCACCACAGACATCTGTTCTTACTGGAATTTAGCATATTTTCTTGAACAACTATTTCTTCATTTGTTGTTTGCCCTTAGGGCATACAGCAAGTTTCCAGACACTTTAACTGGTTGCTTTCTTAAAAATAATTTTTGCCATTTGTTGTTTCATTGAGGAATGGGTCCACAGAGCTCCTAACACCACCATTCCTGATGTGGATCCCAATCAAATTTATTCTTAGTTTCTTAATTTTTAATCAACAAAATGTAATACTCAAAGCACCTTTCTAATACTCCACGTCAGGGAAGCTGGCACTAACCAGAATATGAACCCTACACACTATGGGGAAATTACCCACTGGCCAGCCAGAACTAAGCCACACCTTTAAAAGGACAATATTTTCGTTAAAAATAATAGTCACCCACACATATCCTGATTAGCAAGTAATTTGTAAAATGTGAGAAAAACTTAGTTTCATGAGAGGTGTGTGATGTCCGATCATCAGGCTGTCAGAGTAAGTAGAGAAGCCACACACCTCCCTCAGAAGTAAATCCCCCTCCACACACAGGGGCACATTTCATCCTGGGCCACTCACCTGAGAAGCCAAAAAGGGTTCCAATTAACATCCAAAAGAAATGTGGTGCTCACCGCTCCCAAAAAACATGTGGCTCAGGTAACCAGGCATAGGGACGAGGTCTTTCCAGCATGTTCTTGGAAGCCACCAAGTGTTGCCCACTCCCCAAGGTCAGAAGACAGTGTTCTCAGAATCCAAATTAAGGAGGATTCTGCCCTAATGAGCAATTGGCAGAGGGTTCTCAGGCTGAAGCTGCAGGATAAACCCATTGCCCCATAATGTCAGGGGGAGACCAGAGACACTGGCTCCAATGTCAGCTATGCCAAGTAGGAGGTGCTACAGAACTGAATTGGAACCTGGACCCCAGCCAGCTCCAGACTCCTTCTCTATTAAATGGGAATTCTAAATAACCCACAAAATCCGAAGTCACTACTTGGCAAACTATATCTGCTATTATTCTCGACAGGAGCCGTGGCTGGGCCATGTTTTCCTGACGAGTCCCTCTGGATATCAAACTGATGTCAAAAGGTTCAGGGTTATGCTGTACAGGCTCTGTAGGCACCATCAGAGTCGGCTCCCACCTGCACTTTCCCCGGAACCTCATCAAAACAACAATAACTGGTAAAAACTATTTTAAGAAAACAACAAATTAAAGTCTCTGGAAACTTGCTGTATGTCCTAAAGGCATACAGCAAATGAATAAACATTTATAGGGTGCCATTTATAGGTGGCTGTGCTCACCTCCATGATCACACCAATCCAGTCATCCTGGAAGGACCCCTGGGCCTTCTGGGACTCCTGCCCTCACACCCCTCTGAGATCTCCTCCCAGATGGCCCAGGAAGGACAGAAGATAGGAATGAATGATAATGGTCCCATGCACTGGCCCTCCCAGGGCAGCCAACCGCTTCAGACAAGGGAGGTGATACAGAAGGAAAATCTCTGGCAGCTACTTTTGGCCACTGAGATACAACTTGGATGGAAATTTTTAAAAATCAAAGCTCACGGCCGGGCGCGGTGGCTCACGCCTGTAATCCTAGCACTCTGGGAGGCCGAGGTGGGTGGATTGCTCAAGGTCAGGAGTTCAAGACCAGCCTGAGTAAGAGCGAGACCCCGTCTCTACTATAAAATAGAAAGAAATTAATTGGACAACTAAAAAAATATATATGTAAAAAAAAAAAAAATTAGCCGGGCATAGTGGCGCATGCCTGTAGTCCCAGCTACTTGGGAGGCTGAGGCAGAAGGATTGCTTGAGCCCAGGAGTTTGAGGTTGCTGTGAGCTAGGCTGATGCCATGGCACTCTACAGCCCGGGCAACAGAGTGAGACTCTGTCTCAAAAAAATAAAATAAATAAAATAAAATAAAACAAAACAAAAAAAATGTAAAGCACTAAGCACAGTGCCTGCTAGAGAAAGAGTAAACACACTGTAAATAATAACTGTTATAACTATTTCATACCCTGGTATGACTATCCCACCAAGCCCCTTTCTACTTTAATTTAGTCAGGGGTTTTTAAATATTCTCATCAAAGGATCCCTAAGGAGAGAGTTAACTTATTGGTAAGCTCAAAATTTCTTTGAAACTTAATCGTTCTATCTTAAAATTTAGCAGGAAATTTGTATTTTACATCATAGTATACCCATCTATTTTAATAGAAAAACAACCATTTTCCCACAAATCTTTAAGGTGTGGTTCATTTGTCTTGTTGTTTGGCATGCTCTAGTTTGAGGAATATGCCCCAGCCCAGTGGCTCCCCAAAGTCCTCATTAACCCCAATTTCTTGGTCAATGCAGCCCTTTTTGGTGCACCGGAGCCCATACCTGGCATAGGTGGGGGTAACAACATAAATAGTAGGCAGGGCCTCAGGTTCAGGGGGCTGAGCTGGGGCAGGGGGTGGGCGTCGCAGATCGGCTTGCAGCTGGGAAATCCTCAGATCCTTCTGACGAAGCTGCTCGGCCGCTGCCCGCAAGGGAGGGAGGCAGTCACATGGCTGGCCTGGTCCCAGGAAGCATAGGGAAAGGAGGTGGGAAGCAGAGAACCACAGAATGTTCAGCATCCCAGAAGGCCATCATCTTCTCATTTAACTCCTAGCCAATGCATAAATCCACACATGACTTCTCTAGTAACCTTTTCTACACCTCTGGTGTGGGTAAGTCATTGTCTCAATTAGCAGCTTCTCTCCATCCTTCATAAATTCCATCTATTACAATTTTCATTTGGATATTGAGCTGATTATCTGCTTCCATCCTTTCTACTTGCTGGCCCTAATTTTGCCTTCTGGACTCATAACAAGTCAAAGTCCTTAAACAGGACAGTCTTTCAAATATTAGTTTAAGTATGAAATGTCCAATTTCCTTAAGTACTAAGTTTGACAGCTGGTATCTCTGACATTTCATTTTGATGCTTCTTGTTTTATTTTTATTGTGAAGGCATATTCTCAGTCTTTCAAACGCATGTTTTGGCTTCTGATTATCTTTCAAAAAATTTTAAGGGCAATTTTTGTGAAACCAAATTCGTGTTATCTTTTAATATGAATTCCATCGTGGAACCAATGGAGCACAGACACCTCAAAATATCAACGAAGTGTTTGGGAAGGATGTGGCTAATGAATACATAGTAGTACACTGATGGTTTGAGAAGTTCCATTCTGATTATTTTAATCTTGAAAATGAGCCACATGGGCAACCTGAGACCAAGGTGGATAATGATGAACTGAACACTGTAGTGGAAGCGAATCCATCTCAACCTATGCGTGAATCAACAGGAAGGTTTGACATTACTATTCCAATAATATTGGACCATTTGAAACAAACCAGCGAGGTAGAAAGAAGCTGGTTAGATGGATTCCACACGAATTAAACGAGTGTAGGAAGATAAATCATTTCAAAGCCTTTCTTTGCTGTCATAACATAAAAGTGAACCATTTCTACACCATACTGTTATGTGTGATGAAAATGGATTCTTTTTGACAATCACAAGTGTGTGGCACAATGGTTGGATAAAGATGAAGTGCTGAAACGCAGTCCAAAACTAAATATTCATCAAAAAAAGCCAATGGTGTCTGTTTGGTAGTGCGGTGCTGGTATTATCCACTAAAGCTGCATGAAACCTGGTCAGTCGATTACTGTGGAAGTCTACTGCAACCAACTGAACAAAATGATTAGCATGCTTGTGATTAAGCAGCCGAGATTCGTCGATAGAGACAGGCCAATCCTCTTGCAAGGCAACACTTGACCACATGTTGCACAAACAACGCTGCTCAAACTACAGCAGCTGGACTTGGAAACGGTCATGCGTTGTATTCACCAGACCTTGCACCAACTGACTACCACTTCTTCCAGGCTTTGGAACACTTCTTGCAAGGAAAACTATTGAATTCTCAACAAGCTACTGTTAAGATGGCGAAACTGTGTCGATAGATTAGGCACATAGTGCTTCTTGTCTGCAATATAACAAACTACACTTTGGGGCTGAGCATGGTGGCTCACGCCTGTAATCCTAGCACTCTGGGAGGCCAAGGTGGGCAGATCGTTTGAGCTCAAGAGTTCGAGACCAGCCTAAGCAAGAGCAAGACCCCGTCTCTACTAAAAATACTAAAAAGAAATTAGCTGGACAACTAAAAATATATATATAGAAAAAATTACTCTAGCCTGGGAGACAGAGTGAGACTCAGTCTCAAAAGAAAAAAGAAAAAAAATTAGCCTGTAGTCTCAGCTACTCAGGAGGCTGAGGCAGTAGGATTGCTTGAGCCCAGGAGTTTGAGGTTGCTGTGACCTAGGCTGACGCCATGACACCACGGCACTCTAGCCTGGGCAACAGAGTGAGACTCTGTCTCAAAAAACAAAAACAAAAACAAACAAACAAAAAAGCTGATTCAGCATCGGACATTTCATATTTAATGACCTAATACCTGAGGATCACAAAGTGGCAGTGTCCCTAAATCCCTATATAGGAGGTAGGGTTCAGTCTGTTCCCTTGGCTGTGTGACCAAAGACTCGTCATTAAATTCATTCATTCCATCATTGGATAAATATTTATTGAATACTTCTAGGAGGCACTGCCTTAGGAGCTGGGAATACAGCAGTGAACAAAACAGACACCGTCCCTGCCCTCACAAAGCTTTCAGTTTAGTAGAGGAAGCAGACACTAATCAGAAAAACAAATTAATAAAACCATTACAAATTGTGATAAGGACCAGGAAGACAATAAAAAGGATAGAGAATAAAAGGGAATCAGGAATAATAAGGGTTACTTTAGCTTAGAGGTCAAGGAAGACCTCTCTGAGGAGGTGACATTTCAGCTAAGACCTGAAGAATGAGAAACGCAGCCCGGGAAGAGCTGGGAGAAAAGCACCGCAGGCAGAGGGAACAGATTAAGAGCTTGAGAGAGCAATGAGCGTGGGGTTTCCGAGAAACTGTCAAGTAGCCAGTCTGGCTGGAGCAGAGCGAGGGAGAGGAGTGGGGAATGGGGTTGGAAAGGCAGACAGCGGCAGGAACATGCAGGGCCTTGCTGGCTCTGGGAAGGAGTCTGGATTTCATCCGAGGTGCGGCGGGAAGCCGCGGAGCGTTCTAGAGAGGGGAGAGCGTCCGCGACCGGCCGCAGAGGGCTGTCCGGAGGGCCGAGCAGGATGAATGGTGTCTGCCGGGGATTCATACCCAGGGCGGGATGCAAGGCGGCGGACGCCCTCGGGCCGGCCCGCCGCACCCCCGCCCCGCCCCGCTCACCGAGCTGCACCAGCGCGTAGAGGAGGCCGGCGATCGACACAAGGAAGTAGGCGAGAAACACGTTCTTCAGCTTCAGCTTCATGGCCGGGCCGCCGCGGGCGCCAGAGCAAGCTGGCTGGGGAGGGGACGAGGGGTCCCCGCCCCTCGCGCGCCCGCAGGCCCCACCCCGGCAGCGGCCCCGCCCTGCGTCCCGCCTTCCTCGAGCTCCTCGACCTGCTCCCGGGAGACGGGGCCGGCAGCGCCGCAAGGAGCCCACTTCCGGTCATCTAGTGCCCCTTCCTCAAGTTAACTTCCTGTCCCACCGCCTGGTTCCGGGAACCACGGAACGGGGCGACGTCATATCCGGCGTGGCAAGTGCACGTGGCCGGCAGTGAGAAGCCCGGGTGGGAGCACATGGGACCTACCTCGAACCGCCCCTTTAACACAGAATTGCATGAGAGACCTAATGCCTGCGCCGGTTTTCTCCTTACGCATCTATCTGGCAGTCACAGCACCCGATAGGCGGTATTGTTCTCATTTTATAGATAAGAAACTAAGGTTGACAAAAACTATGTCTCTGCCATAGGGCAATTTTCTATGTCCCTTCTAGACATGGACACCTGATTCCAGGATCTGTACTGTTCCTTTGGCTCACATTTACTCAACATACAACAATGAGGGTGCCAAGACAGTGGGCTACCTCTTAGGGAATTGATTTGAAGTATTTCCTTAGCTGGGGAATTCCATAAATGCATCCCCTACTTCCTCACAAGCACAAGCCATCCTTAGCAGTCATTTTTCCTAAAAAACAAAAACAAATCAAACCAAAAAACCCCATTTCTCCTGGTATGGCGGATAGTCTGAGCAAAAAAAACCAAAACAAAACAAAAAACCAAAAAAAATTCCATTTTCTTGTAAAATAATCTCTAGGCCTTGTGATCAGTCTATAAAATAAATTATTTCCTGTCACTGAAACAATGGGAAATTTTAAAAAGTGCCATTGACTAGAAAGAAGCAGGCTTCAGTGAGAACATTTGACCTTACACTTATTTCTATCCAAGACCCTATGGTTCTCATCACCACCTACTAACAAGGCCTACTAAAATGTGATGACCTTCCTGGGCTCTTCTATGAAAATATTTGCATCTAGTAAGCTGAGGAAGGCCTGAGCTTGCTCATTTTGCTGAATCAATGATGCTTATCCTAGGCCGGGCACGGTGGCTCACACCTGTAATCCTAGCACTTTGGGAGGCCGAGGAGGGAGGATCGCTCAAGGTCAGGAGTTCGAGACCAGCCTGAGCAAGACCAAGACCATGTCTCTACTAAAAATAGAAAGAAATTAATTGGACAACTAAAAATACATAGAAAAAATTAGCCGGGCATGGTGGCACATGCCTGTAGTCCCAGCTACTCGGGAGGCTGAGGCAGAAGGATTGCTTGAGCCCAGGAGTTTGAGGTTGCTGTGAGCCAGGCTAACGCCACGGCACTCTAGCCCCGGCAACAGAGTGAGACTCTGTCTCAAAAAAAAAAAAAAAAGGAAAAAAAAAATGATGCTTATCCTGAAGCCAGATGAAAATGTCAGGCCCTTGGGCTTCTACGGTCTATGGCTCAGGCTAGAACCAGAATCCAGACACCTGAGTTATTTATAGTTTATCCCTTTATTGTTTCTCCTTTTATCAAAACCTGTCACAGCTGGGGGCCAAGAGGAAGTAAAAAAAAAAAAATCCCCCAAATATTCCTCCTGGTTCCCCATTAGTCCTTCCCACCCCCACCCAGGGCTTCAGGCCAACCCTGGGCACACATGATCATCTCCCCCCACCCTCAGCTTTCTCCCAGCAATAAATACAGGTGACCGTGATTCAATGAAACCACAACTGATTTCTCCATCTTGAATGCCCCTCAAAGGGGACAAGAAGGGAGCAAAAGAAGTTTAATGCCCATCCCCTCTTAAGGAGGGGTGGAAACTTCTTTCCCCCAAGGGACAGGGGAGGCAGAACTGCCCCTGTCAGAACTGCAGCAGCTCTAGAAGAAATAGGGGAGAGGAAAAGGTTGAAATGAGAGGGAAAAGGTTATCCAGCAACCCCACTCCTTTGATCCACTCATCCCTTACCAGGTAAGGCGTGGTCCCAGTGTATCAGTGGGGCATAGAATGGGGAGGACTGACAGAGTAGACCCAGGAGGAAGAAATAAAAGGAGGGAGAGCAGTTCTGGTGGGGAGAGAAGAGAAAGGAGAAAAGGAGCCCTAAAGCTCACTGCCCTCATCTTCTTCCAAGAAATGGCATCAACACACAGGAGACATGAATGGATAGGGTCTGGGGGAGATTCAGGGCCCCCAAAAGAAGGGAAAGAGAAGAGGTGGCAAGGGCCCTATGGTCCTCACGTCTTCACAAGTGATTGTGCTCCAGTTAGAGCAACAGGATGAGGCTGGGAAGATGGAGGGAAAAGGCTTGGTATCAAAGGAGTGGGAGAGGTCAGATTACAAGAGGAATTTGGAACCCAGGGTCAGCCCTCTCATCCTGCCCAAATGTTGGCAGAATCTGGGTCTTGGGATAAGAAAGGTGAAGTCTGGGGAGAGTCGAACTCCAAGGCAGAAGAAAGAGTAACTCTCACCACCACCGCTCCCCTCCCCACAGCCCAGAATATCCTTTGGGTTATCGCAGGTGAATACTCCAGTCAGATGCCACATTGACACCAGGCTTGCGCAGGATCAAAACAGAGGTCTCGGGGTCATGCTGGAAGGATAAGCGACTTTCTGGAGATCCTAGGAGAGGAAGAAAAAGGAGTCACAGTCATAGCAACAGGCTACAGCATGGCAACTATATTCCTACAGGCAAGACCATCCTTAACCCTGCCCCTGCTTCCCCTTTCCCCATCCTGGGCCAGATCAGTCACTCACCTTTTGTCTGGAGTACCACAGCTGCTGGCTTTCCAGCCCCTATTATCACCACCCGCTCAATCCAGATTGGTGTCTCAAAGTGGCCTTTGGGGTCTGCTGAGCTAGAGGTGGCAAAAGCAGATGCCCATCAGGGGAGGAAATGTCACAGCAGAAGGAGGAGAGCCAAAGCAAGGTCAGGATGTGAGAAAAGAACATAGTGGACTGTGACCAAACCTGAAGTCCAGCCCCCTCTGGAGGCAGCCAGCAAAGAATGGGTACTCCATTACCTGGAGACAAGAGTGTTGCCAGAGAAGGAGAATCGACGCAGTAAGAACTTGTGGTGAGTCTGATAGTTGAACGTGTGCCCATCATCCAGAAAGAGCTCTCCTTGGGCTGTACCCTGAGCAGGAAGTGGGATGGGTGAGTGCCTGAGCCCAAGAGGAAGTGAGGGGGCACAACCCCAGGGGACTGAATCCTAGGAAGGCAGGCATGGCTGAGGAAGCTCCCTGCCTGTGCACTCACCTGGGGGCTGAGTGCAACAAAGAGAGTGATGGGGTCATCCTTCATACAGTCTGAAGAACGCCGAACTCGCATCCATCGAGGCACAATTGTCCCACCACGTTGGAACACAGGTATCTAGGGCAAGAGCAGTGCTGGGATGAAGTTGCCCCCTTGTTCAACCTTGGACCCCATAGCATTTTTTGCTCTTGCCCATCTGTGCCCACTTAAGTACTGGACCCTAAAGCACAATTTTCTCTCCCCCTTCTGGAAACTTACAAGCAGATGGAACTGGCAGCTGGGCCAGGCATACTCACACTGCTTAGAGTTACAGGAAGGTACAGAGTCTGGGGACCATAATGCTTCTGGTAGCTTTGAACGTCATACCACACCTGTGGGTGAGAGAAAGGGTAAGATACTGGGGTACACAGGGCACCATGCTGTTTGCCCTCTTTGACTTCCACCATCTTTCTCCACCATGCCCTTTCTTAACTCACCTCCCCTTGGCCAGGCAGATAGACCTGTACACCATGGGCCCCGGAGTCTGATACAGGGTGAACCAGCAATGCATCCCCTAAAACACACCAGAATCAACTCTGAACTGGGGGAATCCCAGAGCAGGGAGCATGAAAGTGCCTACCCCTTGCACCACCAGCCTCACTCATTCCCCCCTCCCTGGGCACTTGCAGACAAAGTTCCCACAAGTGTTTCTTAGCCCAATGCCAACCCACCAACCGTCCTCCCCATTTCTCACCAAGCAGGAACTGATCATCTATACTGAAGGTCGTCACATCCTGAGGATACTGCACCCATAGGGGCCTAGGAATGAAGCAAGACAAGAATGGAAGACATTTCCATTTTGATAGAAGTCAAAGTCAAGAATTGGCAATAAGAAGAGCACAGAGGAAGACCCAGGAGCTCGCATCCAGTCTGGTCAGGGTTCAGGCCTCAGCTATGCAACCCAACCCTGGTCATTAAACTTTGTAAGCCATCACTACCTCTTCTTCCCTGCTCCCTCCTCAAACTGTTATGCACAACAGCCTGCCTGTGGCCTCCTCACACACTTCTAACTGCCCTGGCCTGCAAGTTCCTCCAATAACACATAATATTTTCTTTTTTTTTAACCCCCTCCCCAGCCTAACTCCACATTTTCCTTTTAATCTCAACTCCTAGCTCTCCCTCTGGTACCATACCCAAGACACACCAGCTTCTTTCTATTCCTGGAACACAACAAACTCATTTTCACTTTAGATTTTTCCACTTGCAGTCCCTTCTGCTTGGAACATTCTTCCTCTACACCACAAAAGTCTCTCACTCATCTCACACAGCCTTCTCAAAAAGCCTTCTGTGACCACCTAATCCCATCACCCTGTTTTGTTTTTTAAGTTTACCTATGGAAAGGTATCTATTACCCTGTTTTACTTTATTTTTTAATTTTTTTTTTTTTTGAAACAGAGTCTCACTCTGTTGCCCAGGCTGGAGTGCCGTGGCGTCAGCCTAGCTCACAGCAACCTCAAACTCCTGGGCTCAAGCGATCCTCCTGCCTCAGCCTCCCAAGTAGCTGGGACTATAGGCATGCACCACCATGCCCGGCTAATTTTTTCTATATATTTTTAGTTGTCCAACTAATTTCTTTCTATTATTAGTAGAGACGGGGTCTCGCTCTTGCTCAGGCTGGTTTCGAACTCCTGACCTTGAGCAATCCGCCTGCCTCGGCCTCCCAAAGTGCTAGGATTACAGGCATGAGCCACCGCGCCCAGCCACCCTGTTTTATTTTTACAGAA
>CAUYRT010055038.1:0-25417 GCA_963574885.1 Lepilemur ruficaudatus
GTCGAGGGGCCACACTTGGGGATCTGGAGGGCCACATGTTTCTCACCCCTATAGGGGGTGGGTGTGTGAATGGATAGACTGGAGGGAAGAGGGCTCTGGGGTGAGATGCTGCCTATGGGCTCAACTGTCCCCATAATGGCAGGATTGTGTGACCTTCGAGGATGTGTTCGTGTACTTCTCCCGGGAGGAGTGGGAACTCCTTGATGAGGCTCAGAGATTCCTATACCGTGATGTGATGCTGGAGAACTTTGCACTTGTGGCCACTCTGGGTAAGTCCCTGTTTTAGTTATCTATTGCTAAATGGCAAATAACCCTAAAATTTAGTGGCTTGAAACAATAAAGATTCATTATCTCTCAGTTTTAGTGCATTAGAAATCTGTTCACAGCTTATGTGGGTGCTTTTGGCTCTCATGAGGTTTCAGTCAAGCTCTCAGCCAGAATTATGGTCTCATCTGAAGGCCCATCTCAGGAAGAATCCACTTGCAGGCTCACTCATGGTTGTTTCCAGATTTAATGTCTTGTGGCTTGTTGGACTGTGAGCATTAATTTCTTGCTGGCTGTTTTCCAGAGGCCTCCCTCACTTCCTTTGCCAGTTGACCTTTTTGTAGTAGATTTCATAACATGGTAGCTGACTTCTCTTTGAGCAAGTGAGAGTGTTCAGGATGGAAGCCCAGGATTGTAACCTAATTTTGAAAGTGACATTCTATCATTTTTGTCATCTTCTATTCCGTAGAAATGAGTCAGTCAGTCCAGCCTACAATCCAAGGGAAGAGGCTCACACAAGAGCAGGAGTACCTAGACATAGAACTTGCTGGGGGCCATCTTAGAGGCTGCCTTCCACAGCCCTTTCTACTGCCTCTGGTGTCCTTTGTGGGGTTTGGTTCTTCCCCTATTCCCCAGGAGCAGCCCTTTCTATCCAGTCCAATCAATGACTCTTCTCTCTCCTTTCATAGTTTCCCGGAGTAAGTGCTGTGGGTGCCAGAGCTGGGCTGTGTGCAGTGTCCCCTCCCTTGCTGAGTACTCCCAACATCTGTTGCCCCAAAGCCTTGCAGGAAAAGGTTAGGGGTTCAGGGATTTTTCAATCTGTTAAACAGATTCCATGGTAGCTTAGGCACTCACTGGCTAGGTGACTGTCCTGATCTTTGGCACCTCTGTGTCCCTGGTTCTGCCCCTGTTCTCTAGCTGACATTTCCTGGGGCCTGACTATGTCAGGAATTGCAGGTACTGACATGGTCACTTGTGGCAATCACAGGACTGTTCTGCCATATCTTCCTTGGAGGTTCCTTTTTAACATTTTCTTTTCTTTTCTGTGGGGTGGGTCTGCCTGCACCACTCACCTGCCCTTTGTTTTCTTTACAATATTGATTTTCCAGATCCTAGGCAGTTGTCCAGTTGGAGAGGGGCAGAAAGCCTGGTGTGTCTGACAGGGCAGATATTACTCCATCCACAGTTAGCGAGGTCTAGAGAGGGTCTGCTGAATGGGATCTGGGGGAGGGTGTCATGTTAGGGCTGTGTTTAGATCAAACCTTCAGCCTTTTTTGTGCTCACAGTGTTTTTTGCCAGGGCCCATGGCAATACCTTCTTTCTACTTTTCTTTCCCCATTTTTGGCACTTTGCCCACTTGTCATTTCTCTCCTGTTTTCCATTACTTGGATATTTCCCTGTTTCTCTGATCTCCATGTTTTCCTCATTCTTCTCTGCTCTCTCTGCAATACTTTATAACACTGGCTTACTTTAACATGTCATGAGTTGTGTACGTTAAGTAATCCTTGAGAATTAGCTGCTTACTTGGAGTCAGATTTTCCTGGGCATGGACACACCCTTTTGCATAGAGCTCACCTGACACCAGCAGCCACAGCTCTGCTGAAACACTTTTGCAGAGGAATGAGTTAGAAACCTCACCTCTATGCCCTATCCATTGTGCCATCATTGTCATTAGGTATTTACCCATCATTAGGGTTTCTCCATTCTGTGACTTTTGGAGGTCTTGAAGGCCCCCAGCCCTTCCTTAACTGATCTTAGCTCCGTTGTCCTGCCAACAAGACAATAGACTCTTATTGACATGTCACATGCACGTTTGTGATGGAGCTGCTGCTTCCCACCAAAGTCAATATGTACTTCATCAGGATTTCTTTGCTTTCCTTTCAGGTTGTTGGTGTGAAGCATATGATGAGGAGGTACCTTCTGAGCAGAGTGTTTCTGTAGAAAGAGTATCACAGATCAGGACTCCTCAATCAGGTCCATTCATTCAGGAAGCCCACCCATGTGAGATGTGTGACCCACTCTTGAAAGATACTTTGCACCTGGCTGACGGCCAGGGATCACAACTTATACAGAAACTGTATACATGTGGGCCATGTGGGAGAGGATTCTTGTTCAGTGCACAATTTTACCAGCACCAGAAACAACAGAGTAGAGAAAGCGGCTTCAGAGGAGATAATGGAGGGGCTTCATTTGTGAAGAGCTGTGCAGTCCACACGTTCAGGAGATCCTTTACATGCAGGGAGGAAGGGATGGACTTGTCAGACAGCTCTGGCCTCTTCCAACACCAGACCACTCACGATTGGGTGAGTCCATATGAAAGGACAGAGTGCATGGAATCTTTCCCACACAGTTCCAGTCTCAGGCAACATCAGGGGGACTGTGATGGACAGATGGTTTTCAATTGTAGTGATAATGAGAAAGCCTTCCTGAATGCCTTTACTCTCCTTGACAGCCAGATAACTCATACTGTGATGAGACCCTTCAGATCCCTACCATGTGGAAATGTGTTCAAGGAGAAATCAGCTCTTATTAATCACAGAAAAATTCACAGTGGAGAAACATCTCATGTGTGTAAGGAGTGTGGAAAGGCCTTTATTCATCTGTCCCACCTAAAAATGCATCAGAAATTTCACACTGGAAAAAGACATTACACATGTAGCGAATGTGGGAAGGCTTTCAGCCGCAAAGACACACTTGTTCAGCACCAGAGGGTTCACACTGGTGAAAGGTCTTATGACTGCAGTGAATGTGGAAAAGCCTACAGCAGAAGCTCCCACCTTGTTCAGCACCAGAGAATTCACACTGGAGAAAGGCCTTATAAGTGCAATGAATGTGGGAAAGCCTTTAGCCGTAAAGACACACTTGTTCAACACCAGCGATTTCATACTGGAGAAAGGCCTTATGAATGCAGTGAATGTGGGAAATTCTTTAGTCAAAGCTCCCATCTTGTTGAGCACTGGAGAATTCACACTGGGGCAAGGCCTTATGAGTGCATTGAATGTGGAAAATTCTTTAGCCATAACTCCAGCCTCATTAAACACAGGAGAGTCCACACAGGAGCAAGGTCTTATGTGTGCAGTAAATGTGGGAAAGCTTTCAGCTGCAAAGACACACTTGTTCAGCACCAGATAATTCACACTGGGGTAAGACCTTATGAGTGTCATGAATGTGGGAAGGCCTTTAGCCGTAAAGACACACTTGTGCAGCACCAGAAAATCCACACTGGAGAAAGGCCTTATGAGTGTGGTGAATGTGGAAAATTCTTTAGCCATAGCTCCAACCTTATTGTACACCAGAGAATTCACACTGGAGCAAAGCCTTATGAGTGCAGTGAGTGTGGAAAATGCTTTAGCCACAACTCTAGCCTCATTCTGCACCAGAGAGTTCACACTGGAGCAAGGCCTTATGTGTGCAGTGAATGTGGGAAAGCTTATATTAGTAGCTCCCATCTTGTTCAACACAAGAAAGTTCACACTGGAGCAAGACCTTACGAGTGCAGTGAGTGTGGGAAATTCTTTAGCCGCAATTCTAGCCTCATTCTACACCAGAGGGTTCACACTGGAGAAAAGCCTTATGTATGCAGTAATTGTGGGAAAGCCTACAGCAGAAGCTCCCATCTTGTTCGGCACCAGAAAATTCACACTGGAGAAAGGCCTCGTGAGTGCAACAGTTTTGGTGACTCTTTAGCTGCATCTCTTAAACTTGTTTAGCACCAGAAAATTCACACTAGAGAAAGGCCTTATGAATGCAGAAAATGTGCTATTTCCTTGTTCAACCTTATGTGACTCACGCCAGAGCCTTTGTGAGAGAAGCAGCAGGTGAACCTGGTACATGCGTACATCCACCCTGGGGAGATTCTCCATAAGAACCATATGCATGGGGATGCTTTCATGAGGTGTTATGCACTTTCTAAACTTCCCAGGGCTTTTGACAGTTATATCATTGCCAGTGCCTGTGGTGGAAGCCATCTTATTGCTACCAGCTGTATGTCAATCACTCACATTTTGCTCAGGGAAGGCAGACCTCTTTGCTCGCTCTGCTCTTCCCTGCAGGGAATCATGGGTGTTCTGAGCCTGTTGAAGGTCCTCATTTTTTTTTCCCTCGTGATTAGGTTCTGAGTGGGCATAATCTAGCTCTGTCCAAAAGGATCTGAGCTAAAGTCTGCTAGGGATTTTCTGACAGGGTTTCCCTTCATGGAAAATGTTGACTGTAAACATGATGGTTGTGACTTATTTGTCCTACTGCCAAATCACCCAACTTTGGACCTTACCTGTCCAGTGTTGCTCTGATTACTACAGTGACAAAGGCCTAATGTGGCAGCCTTTACTCTTGGGTGTTCTGTTTACTCTGTGGAGTGGATTGAGAGAAGAATTGGGCTCTGTCAATATGAAGGGAGGAATACCTTTCTGGACACCATCTTTATGTCCCTCAGAGGGAACCACAAGATGACAGAGAATGGTTCTCAGTCTAGTTCATCCTAATTTGCACCATTGTCCTAGGCCTGCTAGGAAAGACTGAAGAACTTTGTGTGCCTAATTCTGTGGCCTGGATGTCAGGATTTCCTGTGAGCCTAGTGTTCATCCTGAGGGCATGGTTGGTGAGAAAATCTCTAGTGTTTGTGGAAACAACAGTTGAGTCCCTTGACTCACATATTCCTCAGCATTGTTGAGGGATTGATACCTTCTGGTCCTGTACAGGAGCCAGTCTCTGATATTGAGAATCCCATAGGCAAGTACCATTCACTGTTAGATCTACAGGGCAAGATGAGAATCATGATTGGTACAGAAACACTGAGATTCTGGAGTGCAGATGACTGTGGCAAACAAGATTTTTATATTGTGAAGGGGCATCCACAAATGTCCATAAAATTATGACTGTGTGGAATGAGGTACAGAAATTTTCAGGATGTCCAGACATCTCTATTTCCTGTGGCCAAGGCCACTGTCAGAGTAAATAATCTAAAGATTTCTGGATTTCTGTACCTCCCTGGGCAGTTGACCTTATGGCCATCACTGCACAGGCAGGAACCCCAGCACTGACAGAAGAGAAATCCAGGGATGGGGATTCTCTGACATTGACTGAGGTAGAAATGGACTTTCTTGCCCTCCAGTTTTGGCTGACATTGAGGCAGGGCTCACTCTCCTAAAATGTAGACAGAGGGATGTGGTAGAGCCAAAATAGTTGGCAGATGTAACTTTCGAAGAGAAATGATAGATATGGATGGGGAACATTTAGTTCTTAACAGCTTTATTTTATTTTATTTTTTTGTGACAGAGTCTTGCTTTGTTGCCTGGGCTAGAGTGCCATCGCGTCAGCTCAGCTCACAGCAACCTCAAACTCCTGGGCTTAAGCAATCCTCCTGCCTCAGCCTCCCAAGTAGCTGGGACTACAGGCATGTGCCACCATGCCCAGCTAATTTTTTCTGAATAGATTTTTAGTTGTCCAGCTAATTTCTTTCTATTTTTTTTAGTAGAGACAGGGTCTCACTCTTGCTCAGGCTGGTCTCAAACTCCTGACCTTGAGCCTCGGCCTCCCAGAGTGCTAGGATTACAGGCGTGATCCCCCGCGCCCGGCCTTAACAGCTTTATTGAGGTATGATCAACACACAATAGACTATAAATATGTAAAATAAGAGGTACTACGTTTCAGCATATGTATACACCTGTGAAACCACCACAATCAAGATGATGAATATACCCAACACAACAAAAGATCCCTTGTGTCCCTTAATAATCCTTACATCCTAATACTTTCTTTCCTCAGTTTGCAAATAACAGCAATCATTCTATAGAATTTTATAAATGAAATCATACAGTATGTATATTTTCGGGGATGGGGGCTCTGGCTTTTTTTTTTGTTTGTTTACTACACATAACTTTTGAGATTAATCCATCATCTTGTTGCATAAATCAATAGTTTGTTCATTTGTATTAATAGCATTCCATTATATACTACAAGTTTTCTCTTTTATTCATTTAGTTGCTAATGGATGTTTGGATTGTTTCCAGTTTTTGGCTAACACAAATAAAGCTCCTGTGAATATCTGTGTGCAAGTTATAACTGAATAATATTCCATTGTATGGATGTACCAGTTTGTTTATCCATTTATCTATTGAAGGACATATTAGTTGCTTTCAAGTTTTAGCAATTATGAATAAACCTGCTACATTTGTATACAATTTCTTGTGTGGTTGTATGCTTTCAGCTCATGCAGGTACAAGTCAAAGAGCACAATTTGCTGGATAATATATTAAGTGTTGTATGTTGAGTATTGTAAGAAAGTGCTAAACTGTCTTCCAAAGTAGCTGTACCATGTTGTTGTTTTTTTTTGTTTTTTTTTTTTTGCATTCCAACCAACAATAAGTATTTCTGTTGCTTCATGTCCTCATGAGCATTTAGCATTGTCAAATGCCATTCAAATAGGTGTGTAGTGGTATGACAATGCTGCTTTAATTTGAAATTCTCTAATGGCACATGATGAACATCTTTTCATATTCTTTTTTTTTTTTTTTTTTTTTTTGAGACAGAGTGTCACTCTGCTGCCCGGGCTAGAGTGAGTGCCGTGGCATCAGCCTAGCTCACAGCAACCTCAAACTCCTGGGCTCAAGCGATCCTTCTGCCTCAGCCTCCCGAGTAGCTGGGACTACAGGCATGCGCCACCATGCCCGGCTAATTTTTAGTTGTCCCAATTAATTTCTTTCTATTTATAGTAGAGACGGGGTCTCGCTCTTGCTCAGGCTGGTTTTGAACTCCTGATCTTGAGCGATCCTCCCGCCTCGGCCTCCCAGAGTGCTAGGATTACAGGCGTGAGCCACCGCTCCCGGCCTCCTCACTTAGTTTTTGTGGACTTTTTAGCACTGCTTCATTTATTCATCCAACAGATGTTTGTTGTGCATAATCTCTGTGCTAAGAACTAGGCTTACTGTGGTGAGAAAGATATAAAGTCTTCACCCTTGTAGAGTTTACTATTCTAGTTGGAGAAACAGAAAATAAACTTGTAAACAAATAAAATGTTAACTACAACGTGTGAAACATACTCTGAAGAAAATAAAGTGATGGAGAGTAACTGTTTTGGGAGTTACTTTCAATAGGGCAGTCAGGGAAGACCGCTCTGAGGAGGTGTTATTTAAGCTGAAATCTCATCCAGGGATGAGGAGAGCCAGCCCTGCAAATAGTAGGCACTTGTTTGAGGTTGGAGGTTAGTTCCAGGCAGTGGAAACAGCAAGTACAAAGACCCAGAAACAGGTAAACACTTGACATGTTAGAGTTACTACGGTGACGCCCGCGCAGCTCTAATGAGGGAAGCCTGCTCCCCAGTCAGGTGAGAGGCCGGCACCAGGTCTCCTCTGCTGCCTCCTCCTTACTCTGTCATCTTGCCACACTGATTCTTTCCTAATGTGCCTATGCAAAGCACCCCCTTCGTGAGGCCCTTTCACCAGCGCAGTTCCCACCGCACTTTGCTTTTACTACTAATCAGAATGGAATATGGATAGTTGTTTACATGACAGTGTTCTCCAACAGACCTTAAGCTCTGTCGGGAGATGTGTCTTATTTACCTTTATCATCCCCAGCTTGTACACAGTGCTTTTTCTTTCCATGGCAGGCACGTCATAAATGTTGATTGCATAAGTGTAATTTCTTTTTTAGCCATTCATGCTTAGAGCCTCCTTTGTAATAACTTTATAACAGAACTTCTCATAATATTGTCATGGTATTTAAACCATCAGGGTAAAGAACACCAGCATCCTACGGAGGAATTTGTTTGCTTAAGACATCTCTGATATATAAAGGGAGAAGCAGGGGAGGTACTATAGTTTGGTGTTTAACCTGTAGTCGTTGAACAGTGCCCCTCCCCAAAGACATGTCTACATCCTAACCCCTGGGATCTGTGAACTTTACCTTATTTGGCAAAAGGGTCTTTGCAGATGTAATTAAGGATCTCAGGATAAGATCATTCTAGATTATTTGGATGGACCCTAAATCCAATGACAAGTACCCTTATAGGAGACAGAGAAGGAGAAGAGAGAAACACAGGAGAGTGCCAGGGGAAGGTGGAGGCAGAGATTGGAATTGTATGTCACAAGCCAAGGAATGCCTGGAGCCACCAGAAGTGGGAAGAGGCAAGGAAGGATCCTCTTAGAGGGGGAGTGGCCCTGCAGACACCCTAATTTTAGACTTCTGGCCTCTCAAACTGTGAGAGAATAAATTTCTGTTGTTATGAGCCACTAATTAGGAAACTAATACATACCCCATGCAGCTGTACCTCACTCACCCATTCTGTAGCATGAATATAATACTTCCCTCAGAAGCTTATTGCCTCGCTTAAATGAGATACATTTGTAAAGTACTTAGCACATAGTAAATGTTCAAAAATAGTGATGGCTGTTCTTGTTCTTTAAGGACTGGGTGTTTTCTTTCTCCTGTGAGTAAGAACTCAACAACAGAGCGGGAACATTCTGTCCTGTGATCGACTACCTGGTGAGTCAAAGCTCCTACTATGGACTTAACCAGAGAGCTGCTCATTTGGCCCTGGAGCTCCCAGGCCCTGGTGGCTTCTAGCAGTCCTTAGGGCTTGGTGTCAAGAGAGAGGTCAGCTTTCTACCGTGGGCTGGGGGAAGAAGTCAAACCAGAACTCAGGTACTAAATTTGAAATGACACACTCAGAGCAGAAAGCAACCTCTTAGTACCTGTCAAAAAGAAAGGCTCTGGGCCGGGCGTGGTGGCTCACGCCTGTAATCCTAGCACTCTGGGAAGTTGAGGCGAGCGAATTGCTCAAGGTCGGGAGTTCGAAACCAGCCTGAGCAAGAGTGAGACCCCGTCTCCACTAAAAATAGAAAGAAATTAATTGGCCAACTGAAGATATATAGAAAAAATTAGCCGGGCATGGTGGCACATGCCTGTGGTCCCAGCTACTCGGGAGGCTGAGGCAGAAGGATCGCCTGAGCCCAGGAATTTGAGGTTGCTGTGAACTAGGCTGACTCCATGGCACTCTAGCCGGGGCAACAGAGTGAGACTCTGTCTCAAAAAAAAAAAAAAAAAAAGAAAAGAAAGGCTTTGGGTTCTAAATTTCTAGTTCCCATTAAGAGACTCTGGGACTGGACATTTCTGGAAATGAATGGCCTGTACTGAGTAATCCTCCTAGCACACCGATCATCAAAAAATTCCCTGTAATGAGTCCCGGCTTTCTGTATTTGTCTGAATGCCTTCATACAACCTGGTAGTGCACAGGAAGGCAGCGGCGGAGCACCGAGGACACTTGACCGTGCAGCTCACGGGACGGCAGGACTGCTGCTGCCTCCGCCCAGGATGGCCGGCACTGTGCTCGGAGTGGGTGCAGGTGTGTTCATCCTCGCCCTGCTCTGGGTGTCAGTTCTGCTGCTGTGTGTGCTGTTATCCAGAGCCTCCAGGATGGCTAGGTAAGGCCTGCTTCCAGCTGGGAGTCCTAGGTAAAAGCAATTAGAGCTAAAATCGCTGATGCTCATTAAACATTTAGAATTCAGGAGATCATTTTTGTAATTACTGGCAGTTTGAATGAGTTGCATTTTAACCTCTTATCATAAGCACGAACTGTGTTATTTATGCTCTGAAGCAGAGGTGGGAGGAGAGGGAAGTGGTATTTTTCAATTCTCACTGTGGAGAGATGGGGGAACATAAGCGATGACAAGAAAATCTGCTTTTTGCTGCCTATTGAATTTCTTGGGGTTGTACGTGTGTGTGTTTCTTAATTGTTCAGATTTGTGGTAGATGCTGGATCTAGTCCCTGAGGCTTTAGACCTGGGCCCAGGGACACTAAAGAAGCATTTGGTGAGTCAGACCAGCTCTCTATGTCAGGCGTTGACTTCAGAACAGGGTTAGGCCATAAACTGACCCTGAAAACTCTGTAGAGTTGCACTCTGGTGAGAGAGTATCAGTCTGAAGCAGAGAGTTACAGAATTTCCTAAAGTATTCCGGTCTAAGAACAACAGAAATGGGGGTTTAGGGAGGAGCTGCTTTGTTTTTTCTTGATTATGACTTTGTACACATGGAAAAATAAAAACTACAAATTCCCATTCTTAGTAATTTGGAATTACTAGGAGTAAACGGAAACACACCCAGCTTGTCCCTGCCTAGGAAGAAGGGCTGTGGGATGGAGGGGCTGTGGACAGCAGGTCTCTGGACATTGTTAAGGGACTGAAACATAGAATATTGGTCTCAAGGAAGAGCCAGTTCAGGCCTAACTAATTAGAGAAGAAACTACAAACAGTGCTTTTAATACTCTGTCTTTCTGACCCCAGGTTCTCTGTCATTTTTGTTCTCCTCGGTGCTCTGATCATCACGTCAGTTCTGTTGCTTTTCCCCCGAGCTAGTGAATTCCCAGCCCCAGAGGTCGAAGTTAAGGTAAAGCTATTGCTTTCATTTTGCCTCCTGAGTTGGAACTCTTGTTTCTCTTGGTCTATACCTCCGTCCTGCCCTCATTCCCTGTCATCAGGTTGCCTGAGATGTGTTAAAAGAATTTTCAGGTTGAAACAACTGTCTGGAAAGCTCAGAGGGAGTTCTATGTTCCCTGCCCTTCACTCAGAAAAAAAAAATCTTCCCCTGAATTCCACCTGCACCCCCACCAGGCAGTTGTTTGCCTGATTCTGTCTCATCTCCAATTTGCATCAAGCTGAACGACAATGTGTTGAAAAGCCACCCCATACCATGGGGACAGAAAAAGAGAAAATGAGATAGGAATAGGAATAGGCCTGCTCTTGAGATGGAAGTGTTCCCATTCCTGGTAGCCTTGGCTCAGAACCTCAGATCCTGGGCCAAGATTGATGCAGTGCCCTCAGGGTGCTGCATGACGTGCATTGCCAACTCTGTGTGGTGCACTTTCTTGTTTTGTGATGTGGAGAGAATAATTTCCATAGAGAAAAATGGTGAGGAAAGAAAGAGGACATTTCTGTGCAAAGCCAAAGTTGGTAGATCTAGATGAATTCAATCCTAACAGTCTTCTGGAAACTCCTTTGGTGCTCATTCCTGGGTCCATGCCTGCCAGCACCCCCCTCTTTTTTTTTTTTTTTTTTTTTTGAGACAGAATCTCACTCTGTTGCCCGGGCTAGAGTGAGTGCCACGGCGTCAGCCTAGCTCGCAGCAACCTCAAACTCCTGGACTCAAGTGATCCTACTGCCTCAGCCTCTCGAGTAGCTGGGACTACAGGAATGCGCCACCATGCCCGGCTAATTTTTTCTATATATTTTTAGTTGGCCAATTAATTTCTTTCTATTTATAGTAGAGATGAGGTCTTGCTCTTGCTCAGGCTGGTTTCGAACTCCTGACCTTGAGCAATCCGCCTGCCTCAGCCTCCCAGAGTGCTAGGATTACAGGCGTGAGCCACCGTGCCCGGCCTTACTTTTTTTTTTGATTGGTTTGTCTCTTTATTAATTTTAAGAGCTATGTATTTTGAATTGTCCTGGTCTGTGGCTTACCTTTTCATGTTTTTAATAGAGGCCTTGGAATAGTAAAATTTAAAAATTTTGATGAAGTATCCCATTTATCGTTTTTTCTTTATGATTCATGATGCATAGGGACTCTTCTAGATAGCTCTACAACTCTCTCTCTCTCTGGTTAGCTTATTCCTCTACAGTACTATGCCCCACAGTTCTAGCCACCTTGCCCTCCTTGGTACGTGGAGATACCCCCAGACCACAGCTCTGTTTCAGGTCCTTCTCCATGTGCTATATATAACCTAGAAGTTGCCACTGTAGAACTAGCTGCTGTAGTCTTAGGTCACACCTTGGATTTTTTTCCTTTTGTCAGAGATCACCACAGTTCTGAGTTGCCTTAATTGTTATTAAGACTGTGTTAGTAACTAGTATTAACATAGGTGAGTAAAGCTCTTTGGAAAGCAATTTGGTAATATCTTTGAAAGTATAAATAGTTTACAATTTATAGCAATTTGGTAATATCTTTTCTTTGGAAAGCAATTTGGTAATATCTTTGAAAGTATAAATAGTTTACTGGTTAAGAAAGAGCCTAGGCTTTAAAGTTTGTCAGTTCAAATCCCACAACTATAAAATATTCATAGCCCTAGGAACATGATTACCTGAAAGGCTAGAAAAATTCCTGGACCAGAGAAGAGGATCACTTTCATTTTTCATCTTAAAACTTAAGACTGTCAGGTTCTTGGATGGTGCGCTGATTATGATGTATTCACCAAGGAGAATCAACTCTATTGTCCTAGCTATGAAGACAATGCATTGTTAAAGTAGAAGGTCATGCTTGTGTGTGCCAGTTCTTTAGTATGTGAGCAAATGAAATTTAACAAGGGGGAAGTATTAGAAATAACTGGGTGGTTGGTATGTTTTAAGAAGGGTTGCTGATATTATTGACATTTGTTTGGTTTTAGTTAACTCATTACAGAAGAGGAAACAGTTTTTGTCCATTGGAAAAAGCAAAGGATATTTTCCCATAGTCTGTTTGAATCCCTTGACATTTGGTAATCTTGTTTCATATTGATTAGGTTGTTGTGTGCATTCTTATGCCATTTGTCGCTAAGACAAAACCCAATTAAGAAATTTCTTTCCATTTGAGAACTGGCACATATGGGCTTCATGCCAAAAGATCAATTATAGCAGCAATTTTTTTACCCAGCTTTTCTAACAGGAGCACTTTACCTCCTTCTTTTGAGATTAGGTTGAGTGTTTTTCTATGGGAGATCCTTTTTAAATAGCACATTTTCACTCTTAGAAAAGAAAGGTCACCAGCTGCCCTTCTTTGCAATAGGAATAGAGTATAACATGGAGTGTAGAGAGTGAAAAGTTACTTTGCTTCATCTTTTTTCCTCTTTATGTTGGCTTTTGCTTGAGTGATTGGTCCCTAAAGAAGCAGCAACCATGGTTAAGCATATGTGTATGTATGTCCTTGCAGCATTTTAAAGCATGTAAATGAGAAGACCTTACTGTATAAACCTGAACAAGTATTTACATGATTGACCTAACTAACTAATCCTCCTCCTCATGTTTCCACAGGAGTCTCCCCAAGACAGTGCTATTACCCGGGATATTAACAGGACATTCCCAGCCCATGACTACTTTAAGGACACAGGAGGAGATGGACAAGATTCTTTATATAAAATATGCAAGGTATTGCACATAAAAAAAAAGAATCAGATTTTATAAATTCAAAGGTAACACCACCATTTTAGATTCATTCAAGAACAGGAAATAATTAGAAATAAAACGGTAGGGTTTCTTTTTCCCTTTTCATCATTCTCAATTTTCAGATGACAGACCCCTGGCTCCATATTTAGAGTTTCAAAATTTATTTTTATGTTAAGAGCCTCTGAGCCCTCTAACATTGCAAACTCCTCGTTCGTATTCATATTATAGGTGACAAACTTGGTACCTAGGTTACCATCCAAAAGTGGGAAGTGCTGATGCTCGTCCAGGTGGACCTACAGCACTGCAGCATAAAAAATGGTGGCAAATACTGATTTTTGTCAAAAGGTCTGTACGTGAACACTATAAAGGAAATGATAGTCTGTTCAATTTCAGTAATCCATTTTCAAGTGCATTTTGGTACATCGGAACTACAAGGCCATCAGAGGAGAAGTTGGGACCAGAATTTTTCGACCTTCATCTGTCCTCAGAACTGGTCTTCAGTCTTTCCACCCCCGCCCTCTAAAACTAATCAAGTACTTATTTAACATCTGCTATTTAAAAAGTATAGGCAAGGCATGTGACATGTCCTTAAAGAACTCATATATTATGATTGAGAAGGAAAAACTAACACATAGTTTTAGGACAGGTTAGCAATAAAGGATAGGCTCACCAATGATAAATTAGACGATTTAAACTCTAAGGGCAGTTAGAGTTTAGAGGAATGTTTCTTAAGTTTGATTTTTCCATAGGACTTGCAAAGCTGTGATTTCTATTGTAATCTTCCTCTCTGATCATCCCTCTTTTTTTCAAAGCTATTTCTCAATTTTTTCCCCCTACTTAAGCAGTCACTCCAGCTATCCCTCAACTTACTGCAAAATTTCTCAGAAAGAAACCCTGTGTTCACTGCCTCTGGTCCCTCATTATATACTTCTGACCCCACTATACTCTAGTTCCTAGCTCGTGATCTTCTCCATAGCTCTCTTCTCTTGACATTTCACTCTCCTGGTTACGCTGTCACTCTCTTATGACTTCAC
This sequence comes from Lepilemur ruficaudatus, assembly GCA_963574885.1. Taxonomy (NCBI): domain Eukaryota; kingdom Metazoa; phylum Chordata; class Mammalia; order Primates; family Lepilemuridae; genus Lepilemur; species Lepilemur ruficaudatus. The sequence goes on from CAUYRT010055038.1 coordinate 14,420, forward strand.
CAACTCCTTCATTATTTTATCTCTCTCTGCCTGCTCCTAAAACAGAGGCCTTCCCCCAGGTGCGTAGTTAGTAGTTCCCCTAGCTCTACATTGTCTCAGTGCATGATCTCTTCTACCCCCAGAGCTTCAGCTAATTACCACTGCACACATATTCCCAGATCTACATTAATTCAAGGTCTAAGTTTCCAGCTGCCAATTAATCCCCATGTCAAAGTCTGTCAAGTACAGCAAACAAAAGAAGTCTAAAAATAGACACGTTATATCATGAAAATTTTCGTTGATTAGTATAATGAATTTATATCTATCCCCCACCCTAACTCAATATTTATCAACATACTGTCGTAGTTGCTTCATCTGTTCCTTTTTGTTTTTTTCCTGAAGTACTGCAAAGCAAATATTAGACTTTATGATACTAAATTCGTCACTGTGCCTCTCTAAAAAGGTCATTATCCATTTATACCATCTAAGAGCAACGCCACATTCAGATTTCCTTAAATGTCCTCATACAATTGGTTACAATCAGGATCCAGCAAGATCCACATTACATTTAGTTATTGTATCTCTTTTAATTAAAAAGTCCTCCTTTTCCCCCAACTCATTTGTCCTCCTAAAGATGTAATTATTTCTGTCAGTTTTCTTTTTCTTCTTTTGTCCAGGTTGAGTTAGATATGATTGATATCTCTTACAGCTGCACTTCCTTCTCCCTGGACTGCCCTGGTACAGGCCAGTATCTTATGTTGCTGGCACTTGTACTAATGCTGCCTTGAATTAGTCTCCCTGCCTTTAGGTTCTAGTTTGTTCATTATTTGCTCCATGTTTATCCCAGAATTGGACCATTTCAGTGGCCTCCACAGAAACCTTTAGTGCTGCTTTATAATCTGTAGAATGAAACGAAACCTCCTGAGATCATTTTCTGGCCCTAGATTCCTTAGCTTAGCATTAAAGATATGAGGGCTGTCTAGGCAGGGTGGATACTTTCCAGACAGCCCTGTGTTTTATAATGTATCCTGGTTTATCCCTTGCTACTTCTTCCCCAAATATTTTATGCTTTAGTCACATTGGACTTCTCACTTGCTCTGATTGATTTACTTATCTAACTTCCCCTCTGAACTGTGATGTTTTCAAGGACAGGAATCATTTCTTATGTATGATAGCATCTGTAGCACTTGGCATAGTATTTGGCCTATAGTAGGTGCTTATTAAATGTTGAAGAACCTAAGTGTCCATCAGCAGATGAATGGATAAAGAAATTGTGATACATATATATAATGGAATATTATATAGCCATAAAAAAGAGTGAGATCCTGCCATTTGCAACAACATAGATGGAACTGGGGAACATGTTAAGTGAAATAAACCAAGCACAGAAGTACAGATCTCACATATTCTTGCTCATATGTGGAAGCTAAATATTAAAACAGTTGATCTCATGGAGACAGAGAGTCGAGTGATAGTTACCAGAGGCTAGGCCGGGTAGTTGGGGGAGGGGGACTGAGTGGGGTTGGTTAATGGGTGCAAAAATATAATTAGATACAATGAACAATATTTGATAGCACAACAAAATGACTATAATCAATAATAAGTTAGGGTGTATTTTAAAATAACTAAAAAAGTAGAATTAGTTTGTTCATTCCTAACACAAAGAAATGATAAATGCCTGAAGGGATGAATATCCCAATTACCCTGATTTGATTAATGCACTTTGTATGCCTGTATCAAAACATCACCCTGTAAATATATATAACTATTATGTACTCATAATAATTAAAAATAAAAAATTTTTTTAAAAGATTAAAAAAATTGTTGGTGAATCAGTGAAATGCCTTTCTCTTGTTTCATTACAGTCAATGTGAACCTTACACTCCAGACATTTCCCAAATATATCATGTAATTTCATGCCTGTATGCACTCTTTTAATCTCTTCCATCAGCCTGAAAAATATGATCCCCTTTTTTCCACCTGTAGAAATTCAATACATTTTCATCCTATTACGTAATTTGTTACGCTATATGCTGAGCACTTTAAGTGGGAGGACTGAAGAGATTAATGTAGTAACTCTATGATATTAATACTGTGTTTGTTCTCATCTGACAAATAAAGAATATAAGTGCATACCCAAATCTAGACCTAGATATTAGCAGTTGTGGGATTTAAGCCCAACTTTGACTAACTCTAAAACTTCTGCTCTTTTGTAACTAATAAACTATAGATGGATAACTTCAAAGACACTGCCAAACTGCTTTCCAGAGAGTTGTGTTGGAATATATTACTACTCATTTTTAACACAGTCTTAACAGCGTTGGCATTAACATTTGTTAAGTTTTATTAATTTGATAGATGGAAAGTGGTACCTCAGTCTATTACAAACAGATTACTTCCAGAGCCCTCTTTGCATATCTTGTCTTTGGAAAAAACATACATGTTTCTCATTCTGTAGCTCTCTTATTAGATAAGCTGTGATGAAATCAGGGGGCATACGAAGATTACATTAAATTCTGCCTACATTTATGAAAGTGTAATTATAGTATTTGTGTTTTTGAAAGCTATAGTTTCACCATTATAAAGCTATTAAATAATAAAACCCATTTATAAACTTCATTATTTGATAAACATTGGCATAACTTTTTGCTAAGAGCTAAATTCTAAACATAATTCTAAATTTCTTTCTTGGGACACACAGGAACCTTGGCACAAAAAAGAAATGGAGAGAAAAGGGAATTTCACTAGAAATTGTCAAACAGGGAATAACATCTTGAATCTATAAGAATTTCTCTTTCTACCACAGTTTATGTGAGAACTATAAATATTAATCATAAAAACAGAACTCTAAAGAATCAAAGAGTTAACCATGAGGAATGTTAGATGTCAATATTCTATTCAAGATAATGTTCAGAGAGATGGGTAGTATTCATTTGCTGCCAAGAAAAATGAAAGTAATTCCAGAGGAACCCACAGAGGTTTCAGAGCAATCCTCTTATCAGAAAAGTGATTACTGGTATTGTGGAAAAAATTGTATTTTGGTGTCTTTGCCAAGAGAGTTTTTCCCAGAAAGAAAAATGAATAACATTAACAAGTGTTTAGTAAGTGCATGCTGCATGTGAGGTGCTGGCTAGGTTGAATAGGACATCACCCTAGTTCTCAAGAAACTCACACTCCAGTAGAGAAGATGGACAGTTAAAATGCAGTGTGGTAAGTCACCACACATGTGTAGCAGTTACCACAGAGGCACAGAGTAGAGAGGGATTAATTCTGGGGTAGTTGGAATAAGACTGGGGCCTGAAGGAAGAATGTCTTTTTCAGGCAAAGAAGAGAGAAAAAGACCATCCCAAGCAGAAGGAACAGCATGAACAACAAGGAAATATGAGAACTTTTTTTTAGTGCTAAAGTGGTTTTTGCTTAATCTTCCCCACTCCTTGGCCACAGGAAGTATCATGGTGACGGTTCTATTTGTTGTAAAGAAAAAAGATTAGAGAGAAGTGTTGGCATCATTCATTGTCTATCACAATGTCCCATTGGGGTGTGGGTTGCATCCTCCAGGGTCTTATGTTCCTGTAGGGTTGCCCTGACCCATGAGTGGCTATGTTCATTTACATTCTTGGCTATGTTCATTTACATTCCTTATGGGTTTTTTTTTTTTTCCAGGCTTACTCTGTGTATGATGAAGAGATTGGCTATTGCCAGGGCCAGTCATTTCTTGCTGCTGTGCTGCTTCTCCATGTGAGTAATTAGGTCTCTGTTATGACTTACACATGGCCTGCCTCACTTATACTAGCCTTGGGCTTGAGCATGGTTTTATATTGGGTTTGGCCAGATTCTTAGACGTGAGTTTTAACTCCTGTATCTGGAAACCTTTTCCTCAGATTAACTTAATGTCACCATGGAAAAGAAATATGAGAATAAATGACAGTGTTGAAAACTAGTACAAGGGTAGACTTCCTTTTTGTTACTAGGATGATTCACTGAACTGCAGTGTTGGTTGGACCCTTGGGGATATTTTATCTTCTCTAAAGTTACCCACTGTCATCAACATTTGTTTGGGGATTTATTTATTGGAGTCGGGAGGAAGACAGAAAATTTGGCTTTCTTTGAGTGCCATTTTGTTCATTCATTTGCTCAGCAAAGACCTATGCCCTCCAACTTTTTGATTTCCTTACTTCCTTCCCTTCCCTCCCTCCCTCCCTCCCTCCCTCCTTCCTTTCTTCCTCCCTCCCTTCCTTCCTAAATGTTAGCATGAATATTGTTTATCTAATTTACCAATTAATATTTCCCGCACTGCCTTTTCTCTCTTTCTTTCTCTGCATCTCTCTTTTTTCTTACACGGAGACATGCATATATATACCCTTTTTATTTTTATTCCAGAAAGTTTTTTGAAATTATTTTTTAAAAGTAAGTAGCAAATATCAAGATATTTCACTCCTAAATATTTGAACATGTACCTTCTAAGGACAAGGGCATTCTACAGCATAACCATAATACCACGATCACATCCAAGAAATTCCACATTGATTCAGTAATGTCTGATACACAATCCGTATTCAATTTTCCCCCAATTGTCTACTCCTTAGAGTTCTTTACAGCTTTTTTTCTAACCAAGACATTCTTTTAATCTAAATTACCTTCTTGCCTTTTTTGTGTTCTGTGCCTTTGATAGTTTTGAAAAATTCAGGCAAATTGTCACGTAAAATGTCTCACATTCTTGGTTTGTCTCATCGTTTTCTCATGATTCAATTTAAAACGCTCAGCAAGAATACCACACAGGTGATACCAGCAAGGAGTTTTTGAGTTTCTGTTATGGTCTATACTATGCTGGAGATCAGAGGTGAATAAGGTAGACACGGCCCCAATCCTTATGGATTCAGAGCTAGTGAATCTAGCAAACTTTAATTACACAAGTCTATGGTTATTAATTTCAGTACTGCTATGAAGGTATATTAAAGTGTGATGCAGGCTGGATGCAGTGGCTTATGCCTGTAATCCTAGCACTTTGGGAGGCCGAGGTAGGATTAGCACTTGAGGTCAGGAGTTTGAGACCAACCTGAGCAAGAGCAAAACCCGGTCTCTACAAAAAAATAGAAAAATTAGCGGGAGGTAGTGGCGCACACCTCTAGACCCAGCTACTGAGGAGGCTGAGGCAGGAGGATCCCGAGAATTTGAGGTTGCAGTAAGCTGTGATCACACCACTGCACTGTCTTACTGTAGTAAGACCCTGTCTCAAGAAAAAAAAAAAGTTTGACCCAAAACTATCAGGCAGGCTTATTTAGATTAAAGGCTTCTCTGAGGAGGTAACCTTTAAGGTGCAACTTGAAAAATGAGAAGCGGTATCATTCTCTTTTGTATTTGTGTCATTTAACTCTTTTTAATGTTATAAAAATGATAAAACAATTTTAAAAGGAAGAGAGTGCAGAGTAGAACATTAGTGGCAAAGTGAATAGTACAATATATAAAAACTCTGAAACGAGGAAACACTGGGCATATGGAAGGACCCCAAAGAAGGGCAGTGTGACTAGAACAACCTGAGTGATGGGGAGTGGGAGGGAGCTAGGGACAGCCATGGAGGCAGGTCAGTGAGTCTGGATATTACTTCTTTAAGCAATGGGAAGCTTGTGAAGGGTATTAAGCCATTTTGTGTAGGTTGCAATACATGTTGTATATCCCTTATTTGAAATGCTTAGGACCAGAAGTGTTTTTGGATTTCAGATTTTTTTCAGATTTTGGAATATTTGCATTTTACCAGTTGAGCATCCCAAATCTAAAAATCCAACATGCTCCAATGAGCATTTCCTTTGAGCATCAGGTCATCACTCAAAAAATTTCAGGTTTTAGAGCATTTCACATTTTCATATTTGGGATGCTCAACCTGTACAAATAAAACACAGACTACTTTGGTTTTTCTTAACTGTGAACCTAGCTTGTTAGTATTGGTAGTCATGTGAAAATATGATAAAGCTCTGACATTAATAAAGGTCAAATTTTTATTTTGTTGTTTTAATCAGAGTTTCATATCTCAAAGTCTCACAACTTCTGTGGTTTATCTTTGTTCTTGCCTTCAGCCAACGGACATTTATCCTTATTTAAGTATCATAACCGCTTAAAAATGATTTTACTGATCAAATCCTCAGTGGCTTGTTTTCAACTCTGTGCTGCTTGCCATAGTGTTAAGATTAATGCTTGTTTCAGAGTGAGGAGAGATGGGCTACCTAGCATCAGAATCACCACTGTGGGTCAGGCCACATCTCCCTCACATGTAGCAAAGTGAAGTTGCTTTCCATGGCAAAGGCTTCAAAGATCTGGTCTTTGCCCCAAATACCTTTCAAGTAATAATCTGCTATGCTTTTCTCATTTGTTACTTAATCTGATTTGCCTTTTAGCTCTGCTTTATTCTCAGTGATTTCCATGTTCTTCAGCTCACCTCTATCTTGTTCCTCAGAAGCCTGTCCACCATCTTGACTGTTCTGAAGGCTTGCTGTAGTCACACCAAGCCGTAAATAATGTTTCCAGTGCTTTTTTTCCCTCCTTTTTTGAAACCTAGACTTCTTGCCAGCTTCTCAGAGAAATGTTTTTCCATAAAGCTTTGGAAGATATAGGTATTATTATAAATGTATAATACCTACATTTGTAAATAGAAGTGAAGAGGGTTTTTGTAGTAGTTTTTAACATTACTGCAGCATCTTAAGCATTACTGCAAGCCTTAGAATGTGTAAAGTTCTTCTATAACAAGTTATGTTTTTAACAGAAATAGTTTTACTAGAATGAATAGCAGCTAAGAGAGGTAAAATGGTTAAACAGAAATCTCACCTACACTGTGTATCAACCTATTCCTACTTAGCTCAAATTCTGTCCTCTCTTCAAAACCTATTCCTGACTTCCTCAGGCAGACAAAATAAAAACTTCCTGTTCTTTATTATTACTGATCTTTGTGTCTAATTCATATTATATTTAATATATGATAGTTGTACGGAAACTCCTTGAGGACAAGAACAGTGCTGACACAGTAGGCATCATTAACTGTTTCTTGGCTGAGTGAATGAATGTTATAAAACATGACTTTAGACCCAAGTTTTTGCATAGCAGTAAATTTTCTGCTAAGACAATAAAAAGACTCATTTAATCTTTTGTACAAATATATGAATTTAACATGTTTTGTGATTTCCTCTCACCTGCCCTCCCTGTTGTGCCTATCTGTTACAGATGCCTGAAGAACAGGCATTCAGTGTTCTGGTGAAGATCATGTTTGACTATGGCCTCAGGGAACTTTTCAAGCAAAACTTTGAAGATTTGCATTGCAAATTTTACCAGTTGGAGCGCCTCATGCAGGTAAAAAGAGAAACTAGTTTATGTTTGACAAAAGAGTGTAGGATTAGGGAAAACTAGATTGATAAAATGATGCTAGGGAGCAATGATAATTGCCTTAGCCATCCATGGTTAAGGACAGGTTTTATTTTTATCATTGCTTACTGTGTGATGATGATGCCAGGATTAATGACGTGTGAACCTGCTGGGTGTGAGCTGATAAACATCCAAAAGCTCAGATGACTTTGTCTTGGCCTTTTCCACAGTGAACTCAGTAAAGAAGTATTCACCAAGGCTCTGCAGCTGACTGGTTAGGATTCTCATAGGTGAAACAAACTTCCCCAAACATTTTTATAACTTAGAAAGAAAATTGGCTTCTCAAATACTTGTCACCATTTTGGGGATTCCTCTTTCTTTAGAGCTAGTTTGTGGTCTGGAAAAGAGAACCAAGTGCCAGCTTAATACCAGATAAGTATTCGTCTGAGCACTTTGGAGATTTTTAGAAAAACATTAAGTATATGACTTTTTTGGCCCATTGCTGGTAGATTTATGAGCCTCTTGAGTGGGAGTTTGACAGATGCATATGTGCCCAGAACTAATTAGTTTGCTATTTCAGGAATATATTCCTGACCTGTACAACCACTTCCTGGATATAAGCCTTGAAGCACACATGTATGCCTCCCAGTGGTTTCTTACGCTTTTCACTGCAAAATTCCCTCTCTACATGGTCTTTCATATCATCGACCTGCTTTTATGTGAGGTATGTATCAGAGGTCACAGCACTTTGGCTTTTGTTTGCAATGTACTTCCTGTGTCAGCTTTGTCAAAGCAGAATTTGTTCTCAGTTATTTTATTTCATTGCTGGGAAATCCAGGCTTAAATGACTCTTCCTTGGGCTAAAGCTACGTTTGTTAAAGATACACTGTGCTATGAAATACATACTATATTAGACATTTGTATTAGTTAGTATTAGGCTTAGTTGTATTTAATAAAGAAACCCCAAAATAACAGTGACTAAATAAAATAAAAGTATTTCTCTCTCATGTAAAAGAAGTCAGAAGGTTTGCAGTAAGTAGCCTGCGTTTCCATAGAGTATGGCTCTTATCCTTATGGTGGATTAGGGCTCCTGCCATGATAATCTGTATTCATGCCAGTTAGGTTAGGGGATAGCGGAGGAGGTATCCCTCTTTTTAAAAGAGACTTCCCAGAAGTTCCACCCAGCAATTTTATGTATTGGCCAGGTCTTACTTATATGACCACATCTAGCTACAAGAAGGATTTTGTTTTTTAAGCCAGATAGGAATTTGCTAAAAATTGGGAATTTATTACTAACAAGAAAATAGATAATGGAGTAAATAACAGTCTTTATCGTGGCATAGTTCAGGGATTTTGTGGGTTAGGGGATGGGGGCAGTGTATGTTTAAGAAAAAAACAACTAATTATAAAAATAGTATATGTTTACTACTTAAACTGTAGAAAACATAAGCTAAAAGAATTTAAAATACTTCTAGTCCCACTCCTTAGAGGTTAACTACTTTTAATAGTTTGGTCTATATTCTTTCAGCCTTTGTGTTTGTATGTATGTGTATAATTTCTATCTGAAATATTATATGTGTATATTTAAAAATACGATTATACTTTATATACTGTTTGGTACCTTTTTTATTTTATATACCTGAACACACACACCCATAATTTCCTTCTGTTTGTCTTTATTATGCCATATTCAAAACATACAAAAATTCATAAAGAATTTATATCTACCACCCAGCTTGAGGTACTCTAAGAAACAGTAGAAGAAATAAACATTATCAAATATTACAGTTATTCTTGCTGCCAAGTATCCCATTATTTGGATGTGCTATAATTTATGTAATAAATTTCTAATCCCAAACCTTTAAATTGTATCTAGTTTTTCACTATTATAAGCAACCATCTGTTAAATAGTTACTAAAAGCCAGGTGTTATGCTAATTAATTCACATAAATTTTGCAATTAGTTATCTCAAAAAACTCTTGTGAGACTATTAGTTAAAGAAACTGAGTCCCAGGAACTTTAACAGTTTATCTTGGTCAACAGAGGTTAGTCCCTCCCTCATTTGTCCTTTGCCTCCATGATTCTTGGAATGGTAAGATGAAGGAAGGCAGATTGGAGGGCATCCCTGAGCAGATTCAGTTCTGGAATATTGGGCTCATGGATGGAGTGATTGCTGTACATGGATTGGAACAGCACAAGATAAAGGAAAAGTCCACCAGGAGTTATTTATATTTTGCTTTGAAAGCATGGAATACTTTGGAGAAGATGTGAGAACAGGGCAAGAAAAGCTCTTCTCTAAGAAAAATGAGAAACTAGGTCTACCTTTAGTAGCTTTTGAATGTTGGCCCTACAATTTTTATTTTTCAGGACAGTTATGAGATAATGTATATCCTTAATTAAGTTTCCACAATTTCTTTAAAAATGTAGGATATTCTGAGAACAAATAGCATAGTAGTCCAGATATAAACACTGAAATTGTTCTTTTTGTCTTTTCTTTTTTAGGGAATAAGTGTTATTTTTAATGTCGCTCTTGGATTATTAAAGGTACTTGTTTATTCTTAAGCTGAGTTATCTGGCATTTCCTGTTTAGCACTGGCAATATATTGGTCTTAGTCTTATTCTAAGCAGTCAATACTCTCTTTCATTGTCCCTGACAGTGGTATGTGTAGGGGTCTCTGACAAAGCTAAGAAATATCTTCTGTGCATCTAGAGTGTATGACTGAACAATAAAAAGAAAAGAAAAAAAAATATCTTCTGGGTATTATAAAAGTGTTGGGGTTATAAAATGCTTCTTGTGCATCTTCATAGCAAACATTTTTTCTACTTTCTTCAAGACTTCCAAGGATGACCTGGTGTTGACAGACTTTGAAGGTGCCTTGAAGTTCTTCAGGGTTCAGCTTCCTAAGAGATATCGCTCAGAAGAAAATGCAAAAAAACTAATGGAATTAGCTTGCAACATGAAGGTAAAATGATTTTTGCATTAACTAAGATTCTTTTGTTCAGTTAGTGCCTTAGTATTCCTGATCAAACTATTAACATAATACATAAATAATCATGGTAGTAATGATATTTTCTTCTGTATTGTATAACTTTTGCCTTGTTTCCCCAAAATACTTTCCATATGTATTATATCCTGTGAATTAAGTCTCATTGCCTGCCTTTCCCCTGAACTCTAGGAAAAGTATTATCATCCTCATTTTGAAGACAAACCAAAAGGGCTATAGCCCTTTAATCATACGACTACTTAGTGACAGAACTCAGATTTCATGATTTCTCCTGTGCTGTTTTTTAACTTTTAGCATTTGTTCTTATGGTCAGAAATTCCTTAAATTGAAACTACTAATGCTGAAGAAAACCCATTCAATTTTATCATTTCAAATGGCATTTATGATTTGTACAATTCTTTTTTTTTTTTTTTTTGAGACAGAGTCTCACTTTTTTGCCTGGGCTAGAGTGCCGTGGCGTTAGTCTAGTTCATAGCAACCTCAAACTCCTGGGCTGAAGCGATCCTCCTGCCTCAGCCTCCCAAGCAGCTGGGACTACAGGCATGTGCCACCATGCCCGGCTAATTTTTTCTATATATATTTAGTTGGCCAATTAATTTCTTTCTATTATTAGTAGAGACGGGGTCTCACTCTTGCTCAGGCTGGTTTTGAACTCCTGACCTTGAGC